>DF237362.1:4531-82672 GCA_000708835.1 Klebsormidium nitens | reverse complement strand
TCTCAACATTGGCGTGAGAATTTCAATACCCACCTCTAAAAGCTCCACCTCAAGTTGGAAATTTCTGATGCACGTCGGAAAGAAACAACATCACTGAGCGTCAAGCGATATATTCAGGCTCAAAAAATCCACACTTGCGTGAACATAAAAATTGACAAGGCTAGGTTCACATCAGCGTAAATTTTTATATACGTGCTCAAATTTGTCTTTGCACAATGGCATCGGACGTTTCTAGAAAGTTTCACCACATCAGCTTTGGCCTTATTTTAATCGAGACGGTCTGAGTAGTGTCACCACTAGCAAGAACGTTTCAAAATGTGGAACTTCGTGAAGTTTTCTAATACTCGCTTCAAAAGAGTGTCCACATCGGCGTCGGCTCTTTCTACGAGTTGTAGTATAATGACTTCACACCAATGTGCAAATTAAACATGAAAGTTAGATTTATAACGTAACTTCAATCCTTGGAACCGGCCCCATTAAACTTAGGGCTTCTTGCCAATTTGTACTATATGTGCAATGGCAACCGGACCTCCGCTAATTTTGGTTTTGTTGGTGGGCCTGGTGGCCGGTTCTCGGAGCTCTGATATGGCGAAGAATCGAGGGGCTGGTGGGCGGTGCCAAATGGTCCACTCTTGACAGCAGGGCTAAAAGTCGCAAATTCTATAACTTTCTGCATATGAAGAAGGTATTAGAAGGAGGTATTCAATAGCCTTGTATACAAGTTGTACCTACTCTTGCCAGCCCTCTGCAAAAGGTCCCCCAAAACCCACGCCACAACAATCAACCGGGTCTCAAGAAAATGGTCAAACGTTTTTTGTCAAAAATGACAATGATCCATGGGCATTTGCATCCCGGGCCGGTCAATTATGATCTATTGCTCCGAATCGGTCACACTAAACCCAAAGATATGCATTCCACTTGTGTTTCGAAGAGAACGTATATCCATCCTCAATTTTATAGGTGTCTAATTTCGGCCTTTTTTTGTCGGGGCTTGGGCAATCCTGACCAGTGGCCGGTGATTTTTGGGTCGATCTTTCGACTTTACCCCCCTGGTGGTTGGTTTCATATCCAAAGGGTCCGGACTCACGCATATGCACGGATGTTTCACACGATGCCAAGCCTGGCTCAAATAGTATGCACACTCACGTGAACCACATCATTGGCGTCAAAAGTTCTTTTTAAAGTTACCCACCTTCAAAAGTCGAACACACAATATAGAGGTGAGTCTATATGTACCTTGGAAAAGGACCACATTACCATGGAACTTTTGGCCCGTTCGAATTCTATCTCCGGTTTCCCCTCGGTTTCCTATCATGCATCGGGCCGCAGTGCCGTAGTGTATCGGACCTGCGCGTGCGCACTGGACATGAGTCGTCGATTTTAGGGTTTGATTCAGTCGGACGGAGCCCTGCGCTCAAGACTCAATCCATGATAGGTTGTTTAAATAGTGTAGTGCAGACCGCGGAGAGGAGCTAGGACTGCGGCCAGCCCTGTAAGCTGAACGCAAAAGTTGCTGATGCAACTTTCTGTATGTTGCGAGCCTGAGAGGGAGAAGTTGCGCTATGACGGCTTAGTAAGGTCCCTGTGAGGTCACCTGATTGTAGCTTCTCTTCATGGGTGCCAAAGCAGAAGTTCCCTGAGCGCATGTGCTTGCGCTCTTGTACATGAGGTGCGCCGTGCGCCGGGTGTGCAAGTTGGCGGTGTGCCAAGCGGATTGGTGGGTCCATCATAGGTCGGAATGCCTTTATACTTGGTAACCAACGGGTAGCCAACTAATTTGTTGTGGCTAGAATTGGCATGTTGGCAATTCGCATGTAGCACAGATGATCCGAGTAGACATGGTGGCGCAGAGGCGCTACCGCGTCGACAACGTACCATGGCATGACATCCGACAACCCCTCCGGAAGTGGGTCGGTCTGTTGAAACAAGGCTGATTTATATTCCCCAATATCCCGGCGGTAAAGCGTGTTTGGCCGAAAAGCAGCGCTAGCGGGCCAAATATAATTCACATAAGGCTACGAGCCCAGTCCGTACCATCCGTTTGTGCTCTGATTGGCATCAAGGGGCATTCGGGTTGGACCAAAATTGGAGGTACGAGCACCTTTCAGAGGCATGGTTTGTGATCGGTTGCGTATCATGATTGGACCAGATGTCGCGTTTTTAAACACAAAAATGTCACTTTTGATCTCTAAAGTCGCGAAGTTCCTATCACTCAACTCGGTTACTTCTCAAAATTTAGGTCGCGGTCAAGGACAGGGTGACGGGCAATCATGATTCAAATGCCAGCCTTGAATGCCCGCACATGCTTTTTTATTGCTTCAGCCGACTCAACTTCCTTCGAAGGTAGGGCGTTTTCAAACATATGATCGATCATATGTTTGAAATAAGGCTCTGCCGTCGTCCATATGTGGACAAAGAACTCTATTCAATTAGATTGAATTGATGTGATCATGGCGCTTCGACACGAGAACACGAGCCTAGGAAAACCATGGCCATGCCGTGACCGGCATTGAATATTTCACATGCGTGCCTTGCTAGGCAATTGCAAGCTCACAATACTAAACAAGTGGTGTGACATGTTGTGAACTAAATTGCAAAATTGCCAAGCCTCTACGTTTGGCTGCAAACTCAATTGCCCGACCGCCTTTAGGAGACGCGGGCCCATGCCGCATGTAACCGGCCTGTCAAATTTTCATGTTTAATCTTTCAAGGGCTACGTTATGCAGGCGGGCATCCCATTCTGTGTGTATGGCAAGGAAAACACGGTAAGGTTTTGCAACAATCAAGCATGCCGGTGATTCAACTATTTAATGGTCCGATCATATCTTCAACAATGGATGCACCATGTGGATGAAGCCTACAGATGGATTTTGTAGCAGTGGCAGACACACCATCCTGAGACGCTTTTGCGCCAGGGCTTGAGACAACGTTGTAGGTTTACACACGAGTTAAAAGACAAGCGATGAACAAAAACCCAATTTTGCTCTCAAGGTAGATGCAGGATTAGGCTATGTTGATTGAGTGGGTATCTGGCGCTTTACTCCATTTCCAAGGGCAGATCCTTCCTCCCACCCCATTCTGTCCATGAGCCATCATAGATAGCTGCGTCCTTCTTCCCTAGCTTATGCAGCGCCTGCAATCAATGAAAGTGGTTTCAAAACAGTCCGTCAAGCATGAATAATTACCGAAGTTACCGACAGACACATTCGTCCTAATCGCTTGAAGAAGGCCATCTCGTACTATGTCCTCTAGGCATGCCGTGACCCCGAATTGATGACTGAGGAGCATCTAGGTCGCGATTTTGGGAATCAGGCCCTTCAACTGAGGAACTTGAAACTCTCAAGACGTGGCATCGTGTTACAACGAGCTTAGCCTCGATCATCACGGAGCTCTTGCGCCAAGATAGTATTGCTTCTTGCAATTGAGCTCCTAAGTTGGCAATGCAATGTTAACAGCTGCTTCATTGCAGCTCATACTTACTTGGACCCTCAATGATTCCAAAGACCTTGGACATGAAAAGAGATGCGAATCTTGTGTCTAGGACGTTCAAGTACACACTCATATCTGGGGCCTGGGCCAACGTTTCAGACAAAAATGCAACAACCTTAGGATTGTCTCACCAGGGCAAGCACGCAGGCTGTCACGCCCGTGCCACAAGAAGTAATGATCGGCCGGTCGAGCGACACTCCAGCAGATGCAAACACCGTCCGCAACTCCTCTACAGGCTTCATTCTGCCGTCCGACGTCAGCACCTAAAACGAGAACGGCCGGTGTGCAGATTGGGGGATCAGGATATGGCTCGCACCAGTACTGTAAAGCTTATCTGGCTAAGGGGCGGGGCAAGGGTGGACAAGCTTCCTCTCTGCGATAGCCTTCGTATGGATGAGAAATAAGGAGCTTGACTCAGCGGTGAAATGAAATCAAAAGCGTCAACAATCACTCGATAACTTCCTCCGCATAATGGGCGACTTCCTCCCAAACGGATCCACCTGGCCATATCGGCAACATTTCTCCGTCGTTCAATCTGCTTGACCAGCTCTAATGGCTCTCGGATCTCATCAATCTCGAAACACTTTTCTCATCCGAGCTTCGCTCAAAAAATGCCGCTGGGGAGCTTCAGAAAAGACGCTAGGGAGCTTTTGAAGACATGATACGGGCACCAAAGGGCCCACACCTGAGGGAAGGGGACATTCTTGCTGCCGGGAATGTGCCCCCCACGGACGCCCTTCCGCGGTTCCGGTTCAGTCCCGTGGAACCTGCAGCGGAGAGCGGACATGTCAGATAGAGGTAGGTCCGCTGGATGCATGGCAGGCAGAACCTTTTGCCGACTCGACTAAGGAGACGAATAGTGCATGACGGACTCAGCTCGACAATGCGAAACCGTTGAAGAAACAAAAGGTTTCGTTTTAGTATGACACGTTGCTTGTTCTCTACAGCTGTCAACAAGCTTCTTGAGCCGGGAGGAAACCCGTTGGTACCATCTTTTGGCGCGTACAGTCTCCGGAGAAAGCCGATACAGTAGGACAGGGCAGTGTAAAACCTCTCCATCTAAGTCTCACACGCTTTTGCACGAGCTGCACAAACGTCTTATTGACGACAAGATGCTGGTCCGGAAAAGCTCTCGCTCCATACGTCGACTGCATGGCCCTTCATGAGAGATTGGTCTACCCTCAGACTCGCAAGAACGACTCAACCGAGGATATCGCGAGCCTGGAGAAACCAGAGATTCAGCGGTATTCTTGCCTGCCGGCCCCCCGAGCATCGACGACATCCGCTTCCCTCGTCTCCAAGTTTCGCTGCACGTCCTCGGCTTCCCGCAGGAGAGACTCGTTCAATTCAAGCGGCTCTCCCGGCTCCTGCGTTCTGTTGATCAATGGGGGACGACATCGCATGAGAGAAGACCTCAGAGACCCTTCAACCTTCTAATTTGTCGGCTAAGGCGTGTCAAGTGCTTGTTCATTAGAGGCTTGCCTGACTCGTACACCTTGGCAAATGGCCGCGAGGAGCACAATGCAAAGATCTGCTCCTCGCTTCGTTCGAGTGTACCAGAGAAATTGCGGTCAACAGAGGTTTATTGGTCACAAGGTCAGAAAGGGCTGACCAGAAGCAACACTGCGACGGACAGGGGACGTCACGCAAAAGGAGAAGCTTCAATTGCGCTTTCTGCGGCTCGCCAAGAGGCTTTTGGTGTACCAACTATTCGCCGCTTTGCCTTATAAAGAACCTCTGTCAAGGGTTGGTGCGGAACGAAGTACGGAAGGAAGACACAGGGCAACAACGAAAAGCGAACAGCCCAAGCCGACGGATCGAGGGCAACCGCCCCTCGTCTAGTCACTAAGTGCGGCAGCCCCCCGAAGTACAAGGCACTTTATAACAGCGATTCCAGGGCCTTCAAGAGAGACGCGCTCCGAAGACACCCCACCTTGAAGTCTCGGGTCTTCCGCTGTCTGTCTGGAATCCAAGCGCCTTCCACCGCGGTAGGCCCCCCTCCAAAACGTGCACTCGTTCGTGGCCGAATGCGCGGAACATCCACCACGCGCGAGGGGCGCTGAAGATGCCCTTTCCGTCATAAACGACGACCCGGTCATGGCGCCCAATGCCGAGGTCCGAAAGAGCCCGGCTGAAAACGGCACCGGACGGCAGCATGTGAGGAAGATCGGTGTCGGTCCGGGAGACTTTGTCGATGTCAAAGAAGAGCGCGCCTGGGATGTGACAAGCCTGGAAACGAAAGATTAGTCAAGAGTGGTTCATGACACGAAAAACGAGCAAATGACGGTTTTGTCTCGAGAGCCCGTCCGAAACTGGTCGTGAAGAGCAGCCTTTGTGCGAACAGTTCTATGGACAAAGAGAGGGCGCACAGGGTGTGCCATGGCTGAAAACAAGGTGGATTGGTTTCGGTCACACAGATGTGAGTGACTTTTGCGACTTGCAAGGTCAAAACGGCCATCTGAGAATCCGAACAAAAGAAAACCAGCGTTGTTGAAAGACAAAGTCCAAATCAAAGTTAGCATGCGGAATATGACATGCCTGCGTGACTGCAATCTTGATCTTATGCCAGCTGCAAATTCTCCCTCGTTTTTCTAAAGAGCAAATTTCGCACGAAGAGACGGGGGTAGACGAGGAAGCAATCCTTACTAGGAATTCCTCTTCAGGCTTCCTTTGCTCCGCCGGCATGTACCAGGATGCGTCTAGAACCTGCAGGGGACAACGCCACAAACAAACTGAGATCTTAAAGTCGCGCATAAGAATCGAATGACTCAGTAATGTGATGCTGAATGGGCCGCCCTTCTACACACAGGTCCTGAATGAACTCCAGTGGCATGGCCGAGTGAAGTGGATTGTAAAACAAAGAAGATTTCCCACAAACGACAGTTGGATCTCGTAGTAATCTGCAGTCCAACACGCAGAATTGTGATGAAATATCCGCACCTTCACATTGCCCAGCTTGGACTGTAGCCACTCACAGCTGACCGTGGCAGCATCATCCTCAATCTCAGCCGCTGCTGAGGCTTGGGCATTCGCAACGTTTGCGCTGGCTGACATGATGATGGATCGAGGTGCAGGAGTTTTCAATTGAGTGCTCTGTTGACGGAAAGGGAGAAGAGTGAGAAGTCCAGAGCACGTTTCTCACCATCTCTGTAATGGAGACTTTTCAATAGAGAGAGCTGAATAGAAGTGATTCTCAGTAGGACATGAATCCTGCCTACATCGGAAATCAAACTGCTTAGAATTCTTTGGCTAGAATTCAGCTGTGACGTTTTCACACTGTCAATAGTGGAACAATGCTGGAAGTACATGTCAGACAAAACAATTGCCATTGAAATTCCACCGAACTCTAGCAGTGAAAAAGAATCAATTTTACTTCCTCCCCCCGCCGCACAAGCATCGTCGCGTCTATATCAGCATTTTGTTTCAGCACAACCATTAAAAGCTATCATCATCATGTGGACTATATTAACTCCAAAAACAATCTGCAGATTAGTGGTTTGAATATCAGCGTGCCTGATAATTGGTGTCGTGTGGCTTGAATAATTCGACATCCTCTATTTCATAAATCTGCCCAATTGTAGCATTGCTCTGGATTAATCAGCAGATCTTCAAGAAAAGTTCTGCTTACTGGTGCAAGGCCCCCTCCAGTCCACTTCCCGCAGACAGCACGCTCCTTGCTGGGAGCAGGCTTGCACTGAATCCAGAATGCAAACCCTCTACGAGCTGATTGACGTTGCAGACTTGTGGTGGTGGGAAGCAATGAAAGAGCCAGGCGCGAGACAGCGCAAGCTGCATAAGCCATCCGCTAGGAAGGACAAACCACGCAGCTCTATTAGAAGCTTAGAAAAAACGCAGCTGCAAACCCGATGCCAGCAATGGTCTGCCAATTGGCTGAAAACTGAAGCTTGCAGAAGCTTCTCAGTTCGTTGTGCTGACCCAATTGGTTTGAATCAGAATGGGAACCCTAGGCCTTTGCTCCTCGACATCTGTGCTTGTCGTGCTGCTCGTAACCACGCCCGGGCAGAGAGTACTGCTTTGGGAATAGCGTGGTATACTCTTATATATTCACTGTAGAGCTAACATCTGACCTATTACTGCGCTCATATAAGGGCTTGATCAAAATGATAACTCTGACAACCAATTTGCAGTGACGATAATTTGAAATAGGAATACCTTGGTACCAGACTCGACAAGATTCGGGCAACAAATTTGCTATTTCATATTCAGAGAGCAACCTTCGATAAGGCAGCTTGCCGAGGGCTGGTTATGCATAAGGCTTTCACCTCAACCCGGTCGTGCCCGGGAGTGATAAGGGGCAGCCCCGGGAGGCCCGCATAGCAATCTAGGACAGCCGGTGAAGGTGGCCGGTTCCATTATGCAGTTACCGAAGCTGTTCTTGGTACCATACGTTTAGATGTCCCAGCCTTTCAAGGCAGCGCAATTCAGACTTCTTAATTGCACTTGGGCTTGCTGGGCAAAAGAGAAGCCTCAAGGTAACCGTCGGCTTGACTGGATTTGGTCAATGGATGTCAAAGGGGTGCGCCATTGTGATTGGCTCGGTTCACGTGCCCCGGTCCAAAATCGTCGATCGGAACACGCGTACAGCTGCATGTCGGTGCTTGGCGAGAAGCGATCCCGTCGCGCGCCCTCAGGAACCCTTGCCAACCGATTCTCTGCCGATAATCCTCTAACGCAGCAAGTGTGAACCGGCCGCAGGCCAACTTGAAGACCACCGATCGCGCCAGCTATGTAATCACCGGCCGTGATATCTACGTGCAACGGAAGTTCCGGGACAAGGACGTATTAAAAGTAGATACCTTCTGAAGTTCTGAGTTCTACCCGGTAGATTCGAGACGGCGCGTCACAAATGCCCCCGCTGCAGAAAGAGCTTCTGAACTCACGGACGTTGTTAGGCGACTCGAAGTTAAATCCCGGTTTCGGGTCCCCGACCGACCCAAAATCCGAAGGATTTTGGGAAAAATATTAAATATAGAAGATAAATTGTCCCAGATTTTCCGATTTTGGGTTGAAGATATTGGGAGCTTACTAGAACTGGGCCAAGAAATGAGGTTTTCCCCCCAAAAATACTCCATATTACTTCATATTTCAAACATACGGGAAACAAACCAACTATTATTTTTTCCCGACCGACCGACCCACCCAAAAGGGGGTAGGACCGGAACCCGGGAATTAAATTCGACCCGCCTTACTGAACTTCTCAGCACACGCCACACCTAGAATATTGCCCTGTTTCTACATAAATGGCCGTTTACCGTCGAAACCGGTGAATTTGGTGACGGGAGCGCGGGCAAGTGCGGCAGAATCTTGTGACGGATTAGCACGTACAGCACTTTATCGAACGGAATCTACAGCCAAATTACGAGCCCGTCGGAAATGACTCCTCGGGAGTCCTCGATTGAGCGACCTTTCTATGCAAATATGCGTATACCTCTGTCGCCGGAGTTACAACTCAGGGCACGGTGGATGAAAGAGAATTCGTATCGATCTGTTTTAACCGTACAGTCATCAGTAACCTACCGTAATTTTACCAATTGGTACAAGTTTGATTGACCCGGTAGGTAATCCCGGTAGCCTGTCCTGAAAGCGAACCGACCACTATACCCCGTCCAAAAGCTACCCAGCTACCCGGTAGCTAAGCTCGGTACTTCGTTCCGCGCTTCCGGCAACCTTGGTCCCCGACGATCTGTAGGCGAAGTTCAGTATCACATCGTAGATTAATTGGCGTTTCTTAGAGACGTGACAAGGGACCGGCTATTCCGTGACCGGTTGGTACCGTATTAAAATCAAGGCCAATGAGCTAGCCCCGGTTAGGAATTGAGGGGGGCGAGAGACACAACACGGTGAGCTTTGCTTTGCTCACAGGAGTCAGGGTAGCAGCCTGCAGAGACGCATAAAAGTCGGAAGAAGGCGAGGCCTGGAGGGAGAGGACGCTTTTGAAGCGCCTACATTGCTGCTGATTTTGGAGACCGGTCAATTGCTCTACAAAGTGCCTGGATCGTCCGAGACGGCTTGTCAGGATCTCGCCGCTCCGGAATTATGGGCGTGCAATGCCGGCTCCATGTCACTCTCGCAATTGTCGTCGTCCTGGTGTCTTTTTTCTCTCAAACGGCAGCCATCCGCACACAATTTAACCCACTCTCAGGTCCTGAAGGCAAACTCCCGCCCCTTCAGAAGCCCGTCCCCGCGCCCGCCTGCGAGCGGCTAGAGTGCCCCCCGTACACTCTGGTCCATGAAGACCCCAAATTTGAGATCAGGAAATATGCGGCGGCAGGCTTTGTGCAGGCGGGTCCATTGGCGGACGTCTCGTTTGTGAGTGCCACGAAGCGGGGGTTCCATAAGCTGTTTCAATACATTGAGGGCGCTAATCTGAACGACACCAAGGTGCCCATGACGGCCCCGGTAGTCACAACGGTGATGCCATCAGCAGGGCCCTTCTGCTCGAGGTGAGCTACAAATCGCCGGTCACATATCACTGATGTGTGGCGTCCCGCTCTGGCACCAAAATTATGCAGGAGTTTCCTCCTCGAGTTGCTGCCTGTTGCCTGACTCCTAAATTTCCTGCCAATGCTCCGGTCACTCTCTCAGCACAATGATTCCTGGCGTTTTCATATCATTTGCACCACTATTGTAAAATGATGACACTGTCATTGACAATTTTAGCGACATACAGACTTCCCTTGTGTTGGAGGTGGTCAGTTACATCATATCGCGCGCGCTCGATTTAAAAAAGCTCCCTGAGAAAAAAATGTAAGTGCTTCGTGAAGTGCGCCCTGAGCTGTCTTGCAGCTCCTTCGATTCATGCCTGGATGTGATCTCTGAACGTTCTCTCTCATCCTGCAGCGCATTTGCCGTGCGCTTCCCCGTGCCGGAAAAGTTTGAGCAGGGCCCGCCGGTGCCCCTCCCCGAGTTGGAGCTTACTGTGGTCAACACACCAGCCAGGTACAGGAATCAATGCGCTTACATCTTATCCATCGCGAGACTGCTTATTGCTTCCTGTACGAGTTCATTTCACATGTCCAGAAAGATTTTGCAAATTCGTGTATGTCATCTAGATTCACTTATTTTCTGCAAGGCCTGAGTGGGTGAGCGACAGCCCATAGGAATCCGTTCAATCGACAGACTAGGTATGTCGTTCAGATGAGTAGAATGGCTGCTTCTACCCTTCGCAATCGCACATCACAATTGGCAACACTTAAGTCACACATTTGTGTTGCCATCCGTGCTCTATGTTTGCACGTGTCCCGACTTTGACACAGCCCATCCAACGCCATCAGCTACCGCACCAGAATCCAGCAGTGTCTTAAGAGTTTTCCAAGAAAATGTTGCTAGAAGCCACTACGAAAACATTATGATGGGCAACTGTAGCTTTATGCACCTCTTCTACGCTTTTGCTGCTCGGCAGAGTTCGAGCTAGAGCCCTTTTCAAACCGCCAAATCTGCCTCCCAGGTGTGTTGCAGTCCGCAAGTTCTCAGGCTTTGCCAAGGATGACAACATTGCAGAGGAAGCAGCCGAGCTTGCAACTAGTCTGGAGGGAACCAAGTGGGCCGCTGCCGCTGAAGGGGAGCGAGGGGTTGGGCAGGAGTCCTACTCGATTGCTCAGTACGAACCCATTCCAGTCTTCAGGTGAGACTCCCATGTTTACCTGCTTTTTGAGCGAGATGGGGTTGTTCTGGTGGGTACTTCTTAGCAGCCTGTCATTGAAAAGATGGTGGGGTGATCATCGGGTGCGTAGTCAGGTGCCAGATGCCTCTCGAAGCAGGCATTGCATTGATATAGCTGCAGAAATATAGTTTCTGATCAAAGGGCGCTTCAATCTGGACCATTCGATTGTGTTTGATATGGATATGTCTATCAACCGGGACAGCCAATTAGCAGAAACTATGTCTAGACACCAAGAATCTTCAATGCCTCCTCAAATTGGCATCTCAAATGTGCGGGTCCTGCATGTAGCTGCGCAGTCTTGTCCTTTTTCGTCCTGCTTCCTCATTGCAGAGGGCACAACAATCTCCTTAATGGCAAAGCTGCAATTTTCTAAGTCGAGTTGGAGGCAAAAGTGACTTCTTTTTCACCCAAAGCACATCATCCGACGCTTGCTGCTAAGTCTCTCCATGGTGAGACAGCTTTAAGTTGCATTGCTTGACCGCATGATAAGGTCCAATCCTGAACTCATGTTGGCCTCCGCAGACATAGACACAACGAGGTATGGGTGCCGTTGAGCCTGAGTGGCACGGAAGTGGAGAACGATTGCTCGCCGGCTACTCCAATTCAGAAGTTTAAAGATCATTTGAGCACCCTTGGCAACCGAGTGGAGAGTCTGCTTCGTTGGGTGGGTCAGTCGTAAGTTTAGCGTGAAGTTTCAACGCTCCCACTCCTTCAAGGGGAGTGCGCCTTGTCCTTTTGGACTTTGGACTGTAGTAAGATAGCAAGAAAGAGCAGGAGACTGGGATGAGTTGACGGAAATGTACCACAGAAAGGGGCATGGCTCATCTGCCAAAAATAGCGTTGCGGGGCCTCTAGACGCACCTTGCGTGCCCGTGAAACGGTCTCTTCTCGAGATCTTTCCAAGTTCTGACTTTTCTTCTTTGATCGTGTGGCACTGTAAGTATCGATTGTCATGAGTTAGTGTCGTTTCCTGCAACAAAATTTTGCAAGAGCAAACGGGTTGTACTTTCTTTTTGAGATAATTGTGCAGCAAATCCTCAAGTAACAACGAGGCACCACGGCCATTGGCTGGCACGCCCCTGCAGGGCCTGGTCACGATGTGCTTCGACAGGCCCAATCTGACGAACTGCCTTCTACTGAATACTCGAGTGGACGTCATGCTCTTTCTCCGTTGGGCCGGCCATATCGTTGTACACTCCTATTAAAGACCAACAGCTGATCAAAATCTGCAGATCGAGCTCTGAGTGCATGCATGAGTCACTCAAAGCTAAGTTTAACCGTTGGATTGTTTGCAAATGACTCGGAGGATCAACATGGGTGCCAGTGATCTTGCTGCATCATGCATGTAGAACATTCGGTCATTCGCCGGCGTCTGTACAATTATAGCTAGTGGCGTCACTGAAACTTCACCCGCCAGTATTGTCGGACCATCATGCAATTGAAGACCCGGTCTTATTACGCTATATTTATAACCTGGAACGATTGAAAGTATGTTGCATGAAATATATGATGCATGTTCGATCAGGGGCCAGCTAGCTTTTGGTAGTATAGCATGATAACTAGGTGATTGGCATGCGATCAAGTTGATACTACAGATTCAGTATTTCAATGAATGTACTCGCAGTAGAGTAAGTAGCCGCACCAGATCTTCCGTACGTACCGTGGATTCTCACCGCATATTGACTTTTCATTATACGCCCAGCCATAGTCACATGGGCCATAGGCTTCCATGGAAGGCGTAAGGATCATCAATCTTTTGATTCCGCCAGAACGTCATCAGTATGTATGTAAGAGCTCCTACTGCGAGAGGGCAAATGTGCTGCGCTAGCCTGGCGGCGGCTCAGCTGGGCTTGCACACGAGAGACTGGCACCTCCTTGTGCAGCACTGAAAAGCAAATCTGAATTGAGGGGACTGCTGATCGGTAAGACCGACGTACCCTCAGTACACGGAACCGGACGTGTCGACACTCGGAGCAAAGACGTTAGCAACGGTAATCTTCAAACACTGAGAGGGCCTTCGCCCGGCGGGCAATGGTTGCCGTCAGTGAACAGGGGTCTGCAAACACATTGAACTGCTGTCACAAAGGCTTCTCTACGTACACGTCACAGCTTTATGCAACTCGCGGGGGCGCCCCCAAGGCGTCTCGGATGCCGTCTTCAAGCTCGTCCAACGCTTCCTGCGTGGACACAACGACCGGCAACACTTGTTCTCGCCTGCAAGCAAAGGATGCAGAAGCGCTGACGGCGAGTCCTTGCAAGTGTTGTCAAAGTGACATCCAGCCGAGCGGCCCTACATTCAGAACAATAAGCCTCACTGGCTCGAACCGGCTGCTGGTTCAAATGGCACACGAAGCAGGCAGGAGACCAAGTTCAACCTTCTCAATCAAACAGCCATAGCAAGGTCGGACCTGAGCGGCTTTAGTCGACTTAAAATGAACATCTGGAAACCCTGCTCCCGGAGAAACGCTTCAAAGGAAACCCTCCTGTGCGAACTTGAAGACAGCATGCATCTGCTTTCAGCGACGAGGAAGATTGTATGCAGCCTTATTGCTCGTCATCTTCCAATTCGGGCGACAAAAGTCCAGCGACAGCAGTGGTCGAAGGTGCAGCCTTGAGAGCACGGGAACAACAACGTGGGTATAAAATGTTAACGACCTTCGATTGCCAAAAGCGAATTTTAAGCAGGATCAGGTGTGACGAAAGCTCACCCTTGGGATGTGGCCGAAGATAAGCTGACGGCCAGCACATCGTCGAGCTCCGAGAAGGCCCTGTAAGGATAAACAAGAAATTAATCTTTAGCGGCTGCAAAAGCATTTCTTTACACTGCGCCGAAAAGCAGCGGCTCCCCACTGCAAGAGCACACTCTCTGCTCAAAACGCGTTGGGGAAGCCGATGCGGAATCGATCTTAAAAGAGGAACAGCGGTTGATGTTGAGATGCGGGAGCCGAAGTGCACTTAGATTGCGCCTTCACTCCGTCTAGCCTACGCAGTACGGATTCCGAGGGCTGTAAGCAGGAAATTTTGAAGCCCACTTGATGGACGTTCGCCGACGTCCCTTGCATATGGTTTATTTCGAAGTCCTTCGTCTGCGTACGTACTCACTTACGGGAAGAGGTGGCAGCTGATATCGAGAAGCTGGCAAGAGCGTTTTGCAACAGTAGGCTCAGCGATTTGCAATGCTACTAAACGGAGCTCCTTAACAACAGCCAGGAACCTTGCTCGCTATACGGATTGCCCTTAGCAAAATGATTGGACCCGAACGAACTTAAAGACTACGTTGACTGATCAGGCGAAGCCATTGAGCTTGCAGTTTTTTCGTCAAAAAAAACATACAATCGACGAGATCCCCCGAGTAGTTGGAACTCAGTCTGCACGTGAAGCCAACCCCAGATGATTTCTGGAATCTACTTAGAAGGAGGGTCGGAGAAACATACCTGTTCAGATCAACGAGAGCTTGCTGTGCTCGCACACGCTTTGGGTCTGCTTTGTCAACCAGGGACACGGCGTTCTTCACCAAAAGCTTGAAAGTACACACCTAATAGAAAATGGTTACCCGTAAGGAGGCGAGAACAATTTTGACTCCTAACACGGAGCTCTGGAGGTTAGTTCCCCCGACAGAAATCCTTCCGCTCAACACATAGAATTAAAGGTCAGACAAAAATACTAACTTGATATTCGAGGATTGGCCGGCCGTGCGATTTGACTAGATCTCCTCGCCTACTCAAAGGAATCTTGGAAATGAAGCATCCGAAGACAGCATTTTTCGACACCTCTCTCGCAAGTCCTAACTCCACATGATCTCTCTGTTCGAATGGGCCAGGATTCAACGCCAGAGACAAGAAGAATCTGTCATTGATCTTGTATCTCTGACAACTTCAGACTGCTCCATGTAAGCGGCAGAAAGTACGTATGCAGGACCCTATCCTCTCCACAAAATATTGCGCATGGCGTCTAGATGTGCAGATGAAGAGGGTCCTTTCGTCATTCTCGTTTACATGTGCGAGAGCCTCCGTTCGCTCTTGAGCTTGGGAGGTTTTCACCCGGAAGAGGTGCAAGCTGCCCTGCATGCGTACTTGATTACCCGTTATTTGCAAAACTTGTCAGAGAGGTGATATAACTGACGTTTGAAGCCCATGATTAGCTGCAGAAAGAAATTCATGAGGGGCGCACCTCGAAAAACTTGGCCGCCACCGATTGACTCCCTGCATAGTGCTCTAGAGGCATGCAGTCCCGGGAGGACACCTGGACCAAATCCTTGGCTTCGGAGTACAGTGCAGGCGTCAGGGAGGGGGAGTCTGCAAACGAAGACCGAGAGGAACTGCCCTTCTATCCATAGATTCTGGGATGGCGAATTTTGTGTCAAAATTTACGGTGAGTCAGCAGTAACATCAACATCTCAGGTGACCAAGTAATGCAGACATACAAGTTAAGGGAATCTTTCTTTAGTAACACCAGACTCAACAAAAGAAACAGGACGACATCGGCAAGAAACCAGCTGCAGAACCAGACTGGATAACCAACGTATGCAACGTACGATTACAGAGTCCCCTTCCCATCATGATACCTCCAGGGGTCTTGAAGAGCTGGCCGTCAGATGAAAGCTCACCCAGGAGAGCATGAACTTTTTGCAGCTGCACCCGGGAAGCTTCGATGGGGTACAGCAGAATCTGGAACGTGTCCTTCTTGCGCTCCTTCAGCCGGTCCTTCAGGAAGGCTGCGAGGTCAGCATGATGTCAGCGGACTGAGCTGTTAATTGAGATGCACAACGTTTTATTTAATAGGGAAGAAGTGTCGCTGGACTCATGGCCTGCCTAAAATGCACCAATCCATGGAACAAGAGCATTTTACAGTTACATTGCCAGCTCACATGATCCCAGGGCATCAGCATTTCCTGGACACGTCGCTGCTGACCCCAATGCAACCAATAGGGCAGCTCCTGCCAGCAGCGCCTCCCGTCTTCCTGTGCCTTCCTCTGGTTTCGTTTGGCCACTTTCGGTGGCTTTCTGGAACTGCTTGGAGTTTCTTACGCTGACTTTGCTGCCTCTACAGCTTTCTGAATCGGCCACCACGGAGAGCCTAGGATGTTTCCTGCTGAGCAGGTGGGGGTAGCTTGGAGTGGGGGGAAGGAGATGCTGATGAAATTGCTGAGAGCGCTGGGTCAGCCATTGTGACTCCTTTGTCACACGAGCCCTGAGGCCTTCCAGTGCAGGCAGAGTGGATAAAGAGGACGCCATTGTCATGGATTGGCGGCAGCGCAAGGAGGCAATGCAGACCTGCTCAAAGCGTCAGAGTTTTGAAACCAATCTTCCCATCTACACGGTGCACCATTTATAAATAACGGTTCTGCACTGAAAGATCAAGTGATTCGTGAACTGTCAAGCGAAAGAGAACCGGCAAGCAAGACGGTTCTTTGCTCATCCTACGTAAAACTGGACGGTGGCAGGAAAAATTTTCACGTAGCACATACCGGCAAGAAATGCGGTGTCTAGCGTCGGAAAGCTGCACGGACGACTCCAGATAAATCATAGTATTAATATTAAAATGCCGATTCGAAAGAGCACCTCCAGAGCTAGGAAGATCTGTGGCCCATCTGTGGAAGAATTTGCATGCACACTGTCTGTCCCTCTGTCTTCATTCTTCTGAAGAAGTCACTCAACCAAAAGATTGTGATCGAGACGGGTGCTGGCAGCTTTCATAGCTTGGCCAGTACGTGTATCGTGTGATGCACCTTGATTTTTAGCTCGACACATTCACCTTCCCGTAATGGATTTGTACCCCCTGCATACAATTTGATGCATAATGAAAAAGCAATTTGATTTGACAATCAGTATATACCCCGTATATACATTATGAACGGCACCCCTTTAGTCCCTCATTTCTATCTTGCCATCTGAGCAAGTTGGGTCGCGACCCAACTTGCTAAGATTTAGCTACGCGGACCTATATGTCAGATGAACCACATGTGCAATCCATCGGACACCGTGACAATGATGGATACTAGCCTGCCCATAAAGGCCAAGGATAAGAAGGCTCGATCAGATTCTTCGGCAATTCGATCGATATGGATTTTAAAGAACAAATTCACATGTGTATTTGTTAAAATGGTCAGTGCATGTGTCATGACATGATATTGGCTTTCAGTATTGTTGTTAGTCAAAAGGAGTTTGACGCAAGATGATTTGGATAACAAGTAGAAGAAGTATGAGCTTTGTAAGCTTGATAAGCCCACTAATACATATCTCGAAGACAACCGCATGGCCTTATAAAGAAGAGAAGCCGGAAGACTCCAATGCCCACTGAAACCAAAATTGTCGCGTCCTGAAATATTGCTAGCACGCACAGCCTTCGGCAAGAAGCATATCATGAAAACTTGCACGTCTTTCATACTAATCCATGTCCCCAGCCTCTGTTAGTCTGCAGCTGGGCCCGAGCCAAACAGAACGTGGTTGAGCCACAATCAGAACCTGACAAATGTGGTTGTGGTAGAATCAGATGCTTAAGACGGAGACTAGAGTGGATCAAAGATCCAGTAGGGTGCTGTTAGAATGAACCAATCCGCTTCGAATCGTCCGCAAACCGGGATTCCGAGTTGAAATTGGATTGCAGTTTCCCGAAGAAGTTGAACCTAAAGAAAGGAAACCATTCAACCATCGCCTCTGAGTCACTAGCAAGCACTAGTGAAAGGAGTAAATCGCTGACACTTAGCAAGAAGTAACCATAGCGTGCTCAAAAAGCATAGCACAGAAAAGACAGCTTCTGATGGAAGCACCTCGCAAGCCTGCTGGCTTCCGCCTCTCCGCCTAATCAGTGACTTGGTGTTCTCGAAGCCAAAGTTCAATTTGACTGCTATTTCAGCTTCTTCCTGGCTTCTTCCCAATTCATCTTTGATCCACGTAAGAGAGCAAAGAGCAAAAAAATGTTTCTGTGGAGTGCATCTAGGTATGCTTGTGCTTAATGATCCGACGTTGTATTTGTTTGTTCCTCACTTTGCCCTTTCTTTCCACTCACTGTAGCAGCAGCCGCTGCAGCTGCGGCAGTGGCAGCAACTGTCAGGCCCTTAACCCCACCGCCAGCTTTGGCCAAAGCAGCACCCTTGGCAAAAATGGCAATCAAGCCCGCTCCAGCTGCTCTCATAACAATCCCTGCCTTTGCCATGATTCTACAGCCCAGCGCAATCAGCGGCCGAGCAGTGAAATATTATCACAGCTCTGAGAAAAGAGTTCTTTTGCCGTGCACTGTTTCAAGTTAGGAGGCACGCTTGTTGATTAGTACTGTAGGTACGGTCCGAAAACAATCTGACAGGTGCTGCTCCTGTCCAGCATTTTAATTACTCCGGCTGTTTCCACTTCTCAGCACATTGTGTCAAGAAAAGGCACAAAAGCTATGATACGGAAATTGGACGTCGCTTCTTCAGTAGAGCCAGTCTATTTGTGATTAGAACACAACGGCGCCGCGCCCTCAGCAGAAAGCTGCGATAAGGGGCTTTGGACCCTCCTTGAAATCAGCTGTATGGACTAGACACAGTGGTCCAGCTGGTGCATGCGAAGGAACTGCCAATCCTAGTGGGACTTTTGGGATACTACTGCAGATTCTCCAATCACCACTTGACTTTGCAACTCTCTTCCAGTTCTCCTTCCACCTCTCGCGCTAAGCTGAATACCTTTGCCCCTGTACCTTCTGGCAAAGTTCAGCAAGCGGCTTGCCAGGTCCTTCAGGCAAGAGAGAACTAGTAAGGGCCTTCTGCAGAAACAATCAGCGCCAAAAACCAAGTGTGAATACGGCAAGCGTAATTTTGCCCAGCTCCACTGGCACGGGCATCGACGGCTCAAACCTGATTGGTCAATCGGCGCGCGCGCACCAAAAACATTGAATTCGTGGTAGGTAAACGGGGGTTTTGTCCACAGTTCAGCAGTCTGGCCTGTGCCAGCCCACCCAGTCTGGGCCACAGGCGCAGAAATGGAGACAAGCACTCAATGACAAAAGCGGAGCAGTAGGTAGGTGCTTGTTGCCAGCAGAATGGGGTCCAAGTATTGTGGTACGTTGTCTTGATGTACCATCATGGATAGGGATAAACTTTAATAGTAATAAGGAACTTAAGGTACACGAGTACGGGTGGGGTTAGTTTGGTGGTTAGGGTGGGTTCGGGTGCGGAGCAGGTCATCTTGTCCTTAGGGCTTTAGTGTTGGTTAAGCCGAGAAATTGAGTACTTTCAGTACCTAAGATCCTTATTACTATTAGAGTTTATGGTTATCATCATGGTGTGGTCCGAAGAGCTGCAAGCAGCAAAGAGACAAGAGCTTGTACTGAGCTTGCTTGCGTGCACGGGGAGAGGAGAGTGCATAGGTCACCGAGGAAAGCGAAATTGGCGGTCTCTGACCGATGCTCGGCTCTGTGGCACTGTGCACTAGAGGAAAGAATCACCCACTCACCAAAACAAGGAGCTCAGAACGGCCCATCGGAAGAGGCAGTGATCGTGCGTATCTACTCCTACAGTAGTATCTCAAATTCCTTCTTACCTTTTGAAGATGTCGTAAGTTCTCGTTGATCGAGGTGGAGAGCTGCCTTTCTCCGCGAGAGTGCAATGGTATATTGTCCAGCGCGCCAAGGTCAACTTGTGTCGGAACTTTACTTAATAGGCGGCAAATGAGCACCTACAGCTGACCATAGACTTATTGGAAGGTGAGCTGTGACGATTGAATGGACCACCAGAGATTGACAGTCTGCAAAAGTTAGCTGGGGCAGGAGAAAGCTTGTGGGCTTTTCACCCTGATGCAGTTGCTCTGCTTTTTGGGCTTTTGGGGGTGGATAGCTGTGGCATACTTTTTCTTCAGATCAACGGTGCAATGCTGGCTTCTGCCTATACCCATAGAAAGGCAATCCCTTGCTCATTCATAGTAATTATTAGAAGTGTTTCCTGGCAGAGGTAATGCAGCGAGCATTCGGAGCTGCTACTTCCTTATTTTGGTGCCCACCGAGGTTGTGAACTTTCTAAGCATTGAGCAAGCTAGCTCCCAGTTTCAAAGTAGCGTGGACAGCACTGATTGCTGCATCATCTCCAAGAAGGCTCTCTTGATCCGTTGGAAGTACAAAAAGAAAACGTGGATGGCCTCTAACATTTGGAGCCAATATCACGCAATGCTACCCGCCCTGAATGTTGAGATCAATGACGTTGCTTGCTTTTCACCGGATTTCAACTGCCACACTCAAGCAGATCTTAGCTGCATCCAAGTATTCCATCAAATAAGTCGGCTGCCCGTCAGCCGGCAGCTTGCTGAATATTGCCTGGAAAGCTGAGTGCCCTTGCCGTTGACACAAAGTGGGAGTTTCGGATAACCAAAGCCAGCTATTAATTGGGAGATGCTTAAGGATGAATTGTTTTTCTAAAGATTACTCTTTCAGTGAGGTGAATTCAGTCCCAGACAGATTTGTGTCAAAAACATTGTGGATAGTGGTGGCAGATCTCGAACGGTAAGAGATCTAAGCAATTCGTTGATCTTCGTTCTCTGTGCAGGGAGGTCTTGGTCCAGACATGGAGGACGGGACAGAAGACAGCCCCAGCAGCAATGCGCCTACAGAGACGGGGGAGAACTTTACCAAGTGGCTGCAAACCCCAGAACCATATGTGAGTGTTTCGCCAACGCTTGCGCTCTAGCAATTACGGTGCGGTCTGCTTTCTTCATAAATGTAGATGCTCATGCAGTGACAGGTTCTCATTGCAGGGCAATAATGTTCTGGCTCTAAGAAGCTGCTCTTTCTGCCTCTCAGGTCAATGAACGGAGCTCTTCTCCAACGTCTACTTCTTACTCACCAGAAAGCGGCAGACCTTCACGACCCTCCACTGCCCGACAGGTGAGGCTGCGTTCCTTTCAAACAAGTAGCTTTCGTCAGACACATGACGAACTTGGCATCAGGAAGAGTCAAGCGTCAAGCAGTCTCAACCAAGGGTCCCTGACTTTTGATTGCGGGTAGGTGACAGCTGGCATCAATCTGAAAGCGTGACGGCTGCAGGTGTGGTGACGCCGTCCAGCAAAAAATATGAAATAGGACTTCACTTGCTAAACGTTCTGAGAAGATATTGACTGGAACGGGGCCCGCTTGTGACGTCCAAGAGCTGTCGGAACCCATGTGCTGCTTCCCTAAACACCTTGAAAGACCTGGCGCAACTTCCAACGACGACTTACTCCTTCAGCAACCAGAGAAGGACCGCAGGACCGCAGGACTGGTCCTTATCCAATCGGTTTTGGCTGTCTTTCCGTCTCCACCAAGAGTTCCAGCGGCCAGTCTGTTTGAGTCAGCGAAGTCCATCAGTGCGCAGAGTAGCTTCCAACGTTTGTTCCTGTAATTGGCTCAAAAGCGGGTAAAGTTACCAAATGCAGCCTGGCAGAGCTCTCTGGGAAGCGCTCCCCAGCTAATCACTTACAGAATCCGCTCGGAACTGAATCAGGGTCATCAAAACGCTTGGAGCCGAACTTGACTTACACTTACCGCCTGGGACTCGCCTTGACACCATAGCGTATGCTTGTAGGAGGAGGTTCGATGGCCCTCACGCAACCCCCACTTTCGGGCCATCAGCGAGATGGGCTTTTTTGCCTCGAGCATACGCCGGCAGGCCCGGACAGCTGTCCCGGGGTCCCGCCTCCGGGTGACGACCTCCGCGCCGAGCCCCGAAATGGAGGCGTCCATGTCCCGGGTGGCGTCCCCGGTCGCGTCATTCTACGTCGAGGGGGAATATACAGCGCATCTGCACGTGGTGAGTGGCGGCTGCTGATTGGTCTTTACACAGTTCTCGGCCATCGAAGCAGTCTGCTCGCTTTTCCTCCTCGCGTCCCCTAACTTCTTTTGAAAACGTAAAAGGCAAATTTTCACACGCCCGCACTTGGGTTTCGGTCGGGCCATGGCCATCTGCGCCATGTGGAAGGAAACGGCTCTTAATGTGAGCAGGTCCGCTGGCGCCTCTGTCGCTTTTTGTTGGACGACCACGACCTTTTTGTATCGTAGCCCTCTTGCTAAGGTCGGGCGGAAAAAGAGATAGGCATCCTGTTGGGGGAAGAAAGACAGAAAGTGGGTGAACAAACGTCTGATGCCCACAATATGCCGTTTCTAGAAATGACGCTGCCTGAAGGTCCGCTCGATTCTATTCTCCTTCCTGTAAGCCCGTCCACATGTACTTCCTTTCGGGAAATACAACGCAACGTTTTCCAACATGCGTTAAGCATAAGTGGATAATTAGGAAAATGCGTGCAAAAGCACAACTCAGAGTCGCAGCCGTTGATAGCAATCTCCTTTAGCTCAGGCTGGCAGCCCTCGAGCACCGGAGCAGCGTCACCGAGGAGCACTGAATCTTAAGCCATATGATTGTTGTAGACGACGGAGGAGGAGGAGCTGGTGCGGCAGATCGGCGCGAAGCGCTCATTTTTTTGTTTCTGGCGTTTGGTTAGGTTCAGCGCTTATTTTCATCAGACTGAGAGGTACCAAGCAAAAGGGCAGATAACACCAGCCAAATCCGAAGTTGTCCGCGCCATGCATCAGGCAGACGGAGGAGGAGGAGCTGGTCCGGCATCGGCGCGAACTGCGTAACCCTCTAGTTTGACCTTTCAATTCGGTTCAATGCTTACATGAAGCTCGTTGTTCACTTGCGCAACAAATACCAAAATGACGAATAATACCCGCCAACTGTTGAATGGTTTTTGCAGACGACGGAGGAGGAGGAGCTGGTGCGGCAGATCGGCGCGAAGCGCGTGGAGTTCAGCCGGCTGCACGTGCAGCTGCTGGAGAGGCTGCAGGAGATGCAGGACGTGGCGCACGTGCATCGGAAAATGATGCTCGAGCAGGACTGGGCGGAATTTGAGCGGCTGCAGGCGGAGCGGAAAGCCAAGCAGGCGAGTGCTTACGTTAGACAACTTCCACTTTATAGATAGAAAGGAGGACATTTCGACTCCGACGTACTTGAGGACTGGGCAGAGTCAGGAGGCGGGCGCCCTTGGGAACTTAGAGGCTTGCGATAGAAGCTACGAGTACTGCGTCTTCATCATGGAGTCCAGGAAGTTTCAACAGGGAAATGTTTGATGTCAATTTCCGCTGAGTACTCAGCCGATTACGAGCGGCTGCAGGCGAAGCGGAAAAGCCACGTTTGCTCGTACTCACGGCTTTTCAGGGGTGTCTAGGATCTTCAAACGCTTTACTTTCAAACGAAAGAAGTTTTGTATCCTTGATCCTTGGCACGAGTGCGAGCGGCCGCAGACGCACCGGAGAGCCAAGCAGCCAAGAAGGACGGGCGCTCAAAAAAAGGGGTCTTGCTGCGCATGACACTTTTGCAATGTTGAGTTCCGAATGCAGATTTGCAGAACCCTCGGAGCCTTCAGTGTTGCCGACTGAGGTCTCGCGATGTAGACCAAACTAGTGGGACTGCTACTTGGGCTATGGCAAAGCAGGCACCGCTGAAATCACGTATAAGATTTGGAGCTCTATACTCGATCCTCTTAAGATGAAGCTTTAGATTTTCATTATATGCATTTCATACCCTCGTTCCAAGGGCTGGCAAAATCACCGAAGTCAGTCAGCTTGCGACAGCCTCACCCGTGAGAACGGTTGGAGGGATGCTTGAAATTGCAAGCCCACAGAGCCGTGCAACCCCTCTGAGAACTGGACCAGCCTCTCAGGGGTTCCCCAGACCTCAGCGCCAAATCCCGCAGAACGAATCTGCTCAAAAGAATCTAGACGATCAAGACTCAAAGATCCAGCGTTTGCGTCCGCAGGAAGAGTTGGACGGGATTGAGCTGGGCCAGGCGGAGGCGTGGCGCAACAGCACCACTCTGAAGATGCTGCTTAAGAGAATGGTGGACCTAAAGCGGGAAATGCAGGCAATGGTGGCACTTATGCGGGACAGCCGCGCCAAGACGGAGGGGCAGATTGTCGAGACGAACGTGAGTGCGACTGCTAGACCGACTTGCTCCTTTGACATCTTCAGCTCTCTCCAGGCCTGCGTCGCTCTTGGAAGCTCGATTCGACGTACCGTAATCAACGGGTCCAACTTGGTTTTCCCAGCATCACTGTCCGCTCAAAGTTTTAGATGCTGCCCTCCAAGTGTATTTCTTTTCTGTCTGACCCGCTTCTTTGTGACGCCTTATTTTTACGTGTTTATGGTCTGAGTTTGGCCCATTGGATTGTATAGAGCACTGGTTAAGGGCCTCGTTTAAGTCCGTAGCTGACGCTGCAAAGCTCTGTGGCTTACGTCACGAACGTGTCTGCCCGCAGGTCAAGCTAGCAGAGGCTAACCGGGCGAAGCAATTGTCGCTTGAGGAGCTTGAAGAACTGAAGGCTAAGCAGGCGGAAGAACGGGAGCACCGTAAAAAGGTAAACTTCCGCTGCGCAGCCCATCAGCGTCCTTCATCCCTTGATTACCGTTTCATCTCTGATCTGACCCATTAATGCCGTGTTGCGTAATGCATCCGTTTCAACCCGTCCAAAGATGCGGACCGATACTGGACTTCCGGGACCGGCTGCAGCTAGACAGTGTCGCAACTTTTTGCGAGAGAAAGATGTATAGAAAGAGCAAGAACTAAAGTCGTATTGAAAGCCTGTACCCCAAGACGCCATACCAAACAGCTTTTAAACAGCATATCAAAGCTTGTTAGTTCTTTCCACGTCAGAAGCTCGACTTCTGGATAGCATGTTGAAGATCGTTGTATTGACCCTTCTGTTGCAGGAGCTCGAGCATTGCCGACATCAAAGATAGCCGGATCTAGACAGTCTCACAACGCTCGCAAGAGATATTAGAGTGCCATTAGAGCGAGACGATAGTGGTAACGACAGCCTGCAACCTGCCAAAACAAACTCCAAAACCCTTTACACATCAAGTTGAAACCACTTTTACTCATTCCCGGCAGGAGCTCGATTTCCTGCGGTTGGGCATTGCCGACATCAAGGAGAGCCGGATGCGCGAGGTGCGGCGGCAGGAGAAGCAAGCGCAGGTCCTCGCGCGAATGAAGAACGAGGAGAGCCAGCGGAGAATGGAGCGACTGCGGCGGCTGAAAGCGGCGGAGGAGGGCCTGCCGCTCGGGGCGGAAGGGGGGATGGCCAAGCTGGAAGTTCTAGACGAGTAAGTCTGGAAGTATGGTTCTGAATTTCAAACGAGTGGGTCTTGGTTCGAAATGCTAGGTGAGTGAGTCTGGCATGTGGATGCGGAATCCGAGGGTTCTGAGTAATTGCTTCTTCAAGGAGGGCTGCAAGCTTGGGAGCTAGCGCGAACCTGTTGCGAAGCTTGGAGGAAGGGAGGAACTGGTGCTCCTCTTGGAGTTCTATCTTGCACCATAAAGCGTACAATTTTGCACGCAGACACAGCTAGCAACATAGCCATCCGGATGTGAGAATCAGATGTTGCTATAAACAGCGTTGAAGACCAAGGACAATCAAAACATCTTCAGGTTTCCGAAGCCGCACCCGCGAGAGAAGGCCCTGCGAACGTATCAAGTCGCCCAATGGAACTCTTTAGCCCATTCTTTCAGACTTGTTTGTTTCTTGCTTTTCCCCATAATTATAGTCTCCCATGCGGTATGCGAAATATCTTTATGGCGAGTGCCGTCGTTGGCGGCTCCCCCCGTCGTTACGTTAAATCTGCGCAATCATACGCCCTAAACCCTGAACCTCTTGTTTCCTCAGGGCCGCCCTCGCGGAGCGCATTCTGGAGGCGACCGGCGTGAGCGACCCGAACCTGTTCCTGGTTAAGATGCTAACCCGGGACCAGACCCACAGCACGCTGGAGCTCCAGAAATCGCGCGCGCACGACTCGTTCGAGCGGCTGAACCAAACCCTCCAGACCCTCATTCTGCACAAGCGCGAGCTGCAACTAGAGGGGGTTGACGAGGCGTACCAGAAGCGGTCGACGGGCGACATCGAGAGCCGCATGATCAAGAGCGAGGCGCGGCTCACGCGGGCAATCAGGGTTTATCATCAGGTGAGGGCCTCGGGCAACGTCTATCCTCTTCTTCCGGAGGAAAGAAAGAACTTTCTGTCCTTCTTCCTATTTTTATTTCTTATGTATGCTTTTGGAATTGGAGGCGCGCGCGCGATCTGGGTGTAATTCCAACTGAGGGCTAAGTCTGAAAGCTCTCAGAACCCTGGAGACGCAACCCCAGGAGATCTGAGGGTAAGAAGGCTGTCTCGAGTGAGCCGTCAGGATATGAACACTAGAAGAGGGTTTTGGGTTCTGAGACTGTCTCTCAGCAAAACATTTCTTCTTTGAAAACTTACCTTCCCTGTTCAAAAGCTCTGGGTGTTCCAGGACGCCGTTATTTGGGCTGCTGCATACCACTGAGGTAAAGCAAAGAAACGGTAGTTGAAACATCGTGGCCCGCTCGTTACTCAGAGAGGTCTATACAGTCTAACGTGTCCCCTACAGCTAAGAGCTCTCCTCTCCGTGTTTGGTGAAGAAGCGCGACCACATTGGAACTCTTATTTTTATCATCATGACCGCCCACCAAAATCCCTGTTGCCTTATCCAAGCGACTCTTTTAAAACTTTGCAGGCGGTGGAGCTGATCGCGCCCATCCGCAGCGGCCTGGACGCGCTGTGCGCGCGCATTCACCCAGGCTCGGGGCGCGAACCCGAGCGACGAAACTCGATGAGCATCAACGGGTCGATGCTGATGGGCACGTGGGCCGAAACCCCGAAACCCGTCACAGACGAGTCGCGGCAGCTGGAGGATACGCTATCCAAGATGGATACCATAGGCGATAAGCTGGTGAAGCTGATGGAGAGCGTGGATCCGTCCAGCGTCGCGTATCTGGAATCCAATTCGCGGCGACGGTCCGCTAGACACTCCGGTAGCACCACGCCACGTCGCAGCTTTCGGGGCAGCCCGAAAACGCGCGCCGACTCGCAGAGCTTTACGGACCTCTTCGCGCAGTGGAAGCAGTCGGACGATAAGGGGAGACCGACCCGAAAGAGCGACGAAGCCCCTCGGGGGGGTAGCGATCCCACGAGCCGGTCCCCCCCTAGGAGGAGTTCGGAGTACGCCGATCGGCCCCCGGTTGCTCAAAGGAGAAGCTCAGACTTTAGGGATGATCGGAAGAAGGGTCACCAGCGGAGGGCCTCTGACTTCACGACACAGAGTCCGTCCGGAGAGGACGGTCCGAAGCGGAGGAGCGCGGATTCCGTTCGGAAGTCTAGCGAGGCGTCGCGGAGCTCGGACGGAGAACGGAAATTTGAATCGCTTCTTAGTCCCGAGGGCGAAATGGGCACTGCGCGGGGCGTCACCGAAACAATTTTGGAGGAATTGGTGTCGGAAGTCTCGGGGCTGTCAGAAGAAAGCGACGGGAACGTCGAACGGAAGGTGAGGATCTCGCACAGGCGGCGACCGCAAAATGCGGAGGAAGTGATGATGTCGCCGGCGAAGGGAATGAGGTTCGCCGAAGAGGAGGTGACCTCAGAAGACGGGGAGCCGAAACCGATGCGCTCGAAGACGGTGTTGGAGCCGCAGGTGACGATACAGGAACCCGGCCCGCCGTTCAACTTTGAACCGGGACCCCCCGGGAAAGATGCACCAGCCCCCGAGCCGAGTGCGTTGGAGTCGGGGGTGCGGCGCGCAATGCGGCGGCAAATGCTGCAACAGAATCGGGCTGCGGGTTTGGGGGTCGGTATCGATGAAAGAGGTGCGAGAAAGGCGATTCTGCCCGGAACGCGGATGCACTATCCCCCGCCGGTTGAAAAGGTCAACATGCCGAGGTTCAACATGCGCGTTGCAACGCCGGAAGGCGTGCTTGGTCGCCGGCAGTCGCAGTGGTATCGAAGGAGTATGCAGGTCAACGGGGCGGCCGCGGAGGAGGAGAACGCGGCCGCGGACCTTGAGATCGCGCGCCAGCGCGCGGAGTTCAAGCAGGAACTAGAGCGGCTGTCTGCGGAGCTGTCGGAGGAGTTCTCCGACGGCGCGCCCTCGCGGCCGCGGTCGCATCTGCGCGAGCGGCTGAATGGGCTGCTATCGGACGGCGACGAGGACGAGCTGGGGTTCAAGCGCGACTTCGCGTCCGTCGATCTGGTCGCGCTGCGCGAGAAATTCTCGAAGGCCGCGGAACCGCGCAAGGGGAAGAGCCACAAGGCGTTCTTGAAGCGGATGATGCACAAGGCGCGGATGCCGGATCGGCGGAAGGCCGGAACGGAAAACAAGCTACTTGGGCAGTTGGAGATTCCGGGGTTACATTCAGTGTTGAACAACGCGGTGTCGCCCCAGCCGGCCGCGAGGCGGAAGCCACTTTACGAAAAGAAGTCGGAGCTCAAAGGGTATAGCGTGATTACGGAGAAAGAGCAGAAACGGATGATCGAGTTGCTACAGGACGTCCGCAGCAAGCCGAAGCCTCGCAAAGCTGGGAGACGGACGACGTCGCCCGAGATAGCGCGTCCCGCCATTCTGAAAAAGCTGTGAGAGAGTGATAGGAAGCAAGTGCTGACGCCAAGAATGCAACTGAAAGAGTATTGATTGGGCGCTTCCAGTCTCCAACCATCTTGTTGGGCGGACTAACTTCCGATTCGGTCTGAAAACACTTGCAGATTCGTCAAAATCGGAAAACCGCGGTGGAGCTCCGGCGGGGTGTTCTGTTACATTCAAAACTTCCAGATATGGCAACCCGCTGGTTATCATGTTACTTTTTCACGTAGCCAGATATTACTCATGGCTAGCCATGAAGGTGCACGCGATTCCGTGACTTCAATGTCTATGGACACAGCACACATGCCGTATCACCAACAACCTTTTTAATGCGTTTGATTTTGTTACGGCTTACGTCCGCAGCTGAATATCGTACATCGCCCAAAGGCTGTCTTATGGACGTATACGTTGACGAGACGCTTTGCAGTTAGGATGTTGTGGGCCGCTTCTTATGAATTGGGTATATATTCACGGTGCAACCGATCGACTTGGTTTTGCATTTGGCATGCCGACCCGAAGCTTAGCATTACAGAGCACGCGGTATATTAGTCGAGATGCGCCGGGGCCTTCAGCCGCCAGGCGGTCTGCAACTGTTTCTTCCAACTCGGAAATGAGCCATAAACTGCTCAACGAGCAGCGATCCGAATCCGAAAAAGCTAGCAATCTGACCGGCCTGTCATATCCCGAGTCTGGCCGTATGCTTCCATGAGATGATAATAGTGCAAATCCGTTCAACTAAGCCTGCAGAAACGTTCATACGCTCCGCAGCCGTTCAACGCGAAAGTTCGACCATGACAACATGTAAATTAACTGGTCACCAGTCGGTTCCGTCACAAGCATCTTAAAGCTTGAAGGACTGGCCCGCCTGATGTGAAAAGCAGATCATAAGATCAACAGATTCAGGCGGAACGCCAAATCTTCAGAGTAGCTAGCAGAGCACGTGTGAGCGTTATTAGCAGTGGCTGAACTTTATAGAGTGCTTGCACTTCACAACGGATTAGGGCGCTATAGACTCGATCACTCGAACTATACCGGGCACGCGATCGCGAAGCGAGGACTTTCAACCATGCATTGACAGTTCATGATTCTGCGTCTCGCCCCCTCGCGGAGGGTCTAACTGATCGGGCGACCTGAATACAAATGGGACCCTCTCGGAATGTGCCTCTCTACCTGTTCGAAGATGATTCCAAACTCTCTGATGTACCGCCATATCCGGTCATTCAACAATACCTTCTCGTCCGTTGGGCAGATCAAACTCCGGTCGTCGTCGAACGTTTGGCCAGGGACGGTCCAGATTAATACTAGCATAGGATGCATAATTGATAGCAATTTAGCAAACTCTGTGTGCAACAAAGCGTCCATAGTACTAAATGGGCATGCAGCAATGCAAGATAGAATCTTTGCTCCGAACGCGCGGCCGCGTGCAGCAGGCGGCCGCGGGGGCCGAGCAGCGTGCCGGCTCGCGAGGTTGGGAGGGCGAAGCGCCACGTAAGAAAGTCTGGAAGACTCTGAAGAAGTTCTGCCCGTCGAATTGCAAGAGCTTGGTCGTGCTTCGTTGGATGGTCCAGCGGGGCTATCCATTGGCATTGCATTTGCAATGCCATTGTCGAAGTGTTCATGCTTGAAAACTTGGGAGCTTCATTTTCTGGAGCGAGCTCAATGCAATTATGCATTATAACAGTGTAATCAGGATTCAGGGGGCGACTCAATGAAGCAGGAAGGGTGAAGAAGCTGAAGTGTGAAGCTGGGGAGGACGAGATCACCAATCTGGAGACTGCCAGCGCGTGTTGACAGGATGGAGGACGCATTTGCAAAGGAAGTGAAAGAGGTAAGATGCAGATTGAGCGAATGTCTATCAGCCTTCTGTCACTTATAATTATTCTGGCAATTCATGAACTTTCAGATCGTTGCAGATACCCAGAGCAGCGTAAGACCGCTTAGGGGTGAACATGAAGTGCATCCTTTCATTCTATGCACTTTGCTCTTGTGCTTAGTAGTGAATCGTTGATATGACGCTGCCATGTCCGGCTGTTTCCTGCGGCAGAATCGAAGGAAATCACTGCATGCCAGTTGCCAGTATCTGGAAGAGAACTCCCACAATTTTGATTGTTGCATTCGCATCGAGCTCAATGTTAAACCTTTGGGTTCCGACTGGGAGATTTGACCTCTTTGAAAATGAAAGCAGCGGGAAGCCTCAACAGACATAGGGGCTCTTTGATTTTGAGAGGTATCATATTCAAGGCATAGCTTGGTTGTATTCCAACTGTGGGCACTCATCATGTTCTGAAGTAGGTTGGCTGTTCCCCTAGGTCGTAGTCATACAAGGTGGTAGAATGGGATAACAACTGGAGGCCCCATTGTCTCTCTAGGAACGAACTTGTTGGCATCTATGCTGAAGGTCTGCAGACGTATGTTTTAGAGCATGGTATTGATGAGGCACTTTAAACGGGCACAATGACGATCGGTGTGATTGTTCAGACAGTACAGAGCCAACCTGAAATGCTTGATGCCCACCTGACCAATCCGATGCGGGCTGATTCAGATTTAGTATATGTTCCATTGTATGTGTCTTACTTTGCACAATCTATAGAACAGCTTTGAAAATCGTACCCTGCTGTAATTTCGTGTACAAAGCAGCAGTTCAGAGGGCTTTGTTTGGTTTGAGCCAGCCTTGTTTCGATCTGACTTCGCCTGAGAAGTGCCCACGCAAAGGTGCCAAGAGGTCAACATCTTTCAGAAACCAACGCTTGTGCACAAAGTGTCGTTCAAGTGGAAAGCATTGTAAAAGCACGAAGCTGTTCCGCCGGCTGGAAGCAAGGGGAGAAGTGGAATGATATTGGCAATTGTGCCCCCCTGCACCTGGATCTGCCCCTTGAATGAGGAACCCAAAGTTCCGTCCGACAATCTGCACTCTCAACCTGTGACGGGATCTTGCCCCCTTCGTTGATGACCACAATAACAAGCATCCAGGAGAAGGGGCGAAAAAGCTGAAGTTTATCCTTGATCACGAGGACTGATCTCTCTGAGCAGAGAGGACTGATCTCTTTAAGCAGATAAAACAAGCACCATAGGATTGACCATGTCATCCTTCCACAGGTTCTGGCCTTCTTCAACGTAGACCCCACCACCGGCCTGAGCGACAGCCAGGTGGCGCGCAACCGCAGCCTTTATGGCCGCAACGAGATGCCCCCCGAGGAGGGCGTCCCCTTCTGGAAGCTCGTTCTGAAGCAGTTCGACGATTTGCTAGTCAAGATCCTGCTGGTGGCGGCGCTCCTCTCGTTCCTGCTGGCGCTGGGGGACGGGGGCGGCGAGAGCTCTGCGTTCGTGGAGCCCTTTGTGAGTCCATTTGTTCTGACGAGCGCCTATCTCTTGCAGTGCCGATTTCTAAACATATGTTCTGACACTCCATACGTTGAAACTAAGAGTTGGCGTTTCTTCCATTCTTGCGGGCGGTAGGGGGAAGCTGGGGAGCAGAGCTCTTTCACCACTGGGCCCGTTCTAGTGCTATGACTCCAGCTTGACGGATTTTGGCAGGTTGTTTTCCTTGCATCTCTCAGCTTCTTGGCTCTCAAGCTGTGCAATTCCGTTTCACCTTGAAAGCCTACCATTCTGGTCACCGGCCTTCAAGGTCAGCATAAGCATTGCCTCAATGTTGTGCCTCAAGCTCATAGGTTGTCCTTTAAAATAATGGCTTCTCCCTTAAATCTTTGTCCTCTGCCTGGCCCCCTTCTGTCGGCATCTCTTGCATCGCAAGACTTCCCACAAGCGGTTCTCTTTTCTTTCATAAGCGGCCTGCTCACCACCATCTCGTATCCCCCAGGTGATCCTGCTCATCCTGGTCGCAAACGCCACCGTCGGCGTCATCACGGAGACCAACGCCGAAAAAGCGATTGAAGAGCTGAAAGCTTACGAGGCTGATGTGGCGACAGTGGTTCGCAACGGGCGGCTGGCCATCCTGCCAGCTGGAGAACTAGTGGCGGGGGACATTGTGGAGGTGGCGGTGGGGTGCAAGATTCCGGCGGACATGCGCCTTGTGCAGGTGCTCGGGAACCAGCTCCGGGTGGACCAGGCACTGCTCACAGGTGGGGCGTTCTAAGGCTGAACTTTCAATGTTGTGGAAATTCAAGTCTACATGTAAGGCTTGCAGATTCTGGCAGATCCTTGAGATTCTTGGGATCAAAAACACACATTTGACCGTGCATTTCTTATGGGTCCGACGGTTTCGGGGATGCGTCCTGCGGTCCTCTTCCATTTTTCTTCTTGCCGAACCCACCCATTGTTGTTTGGGGATAGTTCTTTCCGAGTTTGCTGTCTCTTAGCTATCCTCACCAGCTACTCACACCTCTCCTTCGAGCTCTGCAATGCAGGGGCTTTCTGCCAGCTTGCCTTCTTCGGCAAAACGAAGCCAAGATCTAAAGGAGTATCCTGGCAGGCCCTCATCGTCACCACATGTGGACCCTGAAGACACATACCCTGAAATTCAGGGGCTCGAAACTCAACCGTTGACGGAAAGCCTATACATTACTGCATCTGAAACCTCGGCTCCTCTCTTCACAGGCGAAAGCTCGTCGGTGTCCAAAGATGTGGCCCCCACAACAACCCCGAAGGCCGTGTACCAGGACAAGCACTGTATTCTGTTCAGCGGGACAGTGGTCACGGTGGGGCGAGGACGGGCGGTCGTAACGGCAGTGGGGAGCAACACGGGCATTGGCAAGATCCGGGGCATCATGACGGAAACGGAGCCGGAGATGACGCCGCTCAAGAAGAAGCTGGACGAGTTTGGGACGTTCCTGTCGAAGGTGAGGAGTCGACAAGCGTTAGCAGGTTCAAGTGTTTTCTTGTGTCATTAGATGCATTGCTGCAAAGCGAGGGGAGTCAAGGGTGCGTCGACAGGAACTTGTTGGCCGGCCCGCTTGCGCACCTTCTCTTCAAATGCGGGGCTCCAACTTGAGAAGAATCGTTATTTCGATACTCGACGCGCACTTTCCAGACGGGATACGAGCAGATCGAACGACGTTTCGGGAGTAGTCAAGGCGGATTTGAAGAGAAAGAAGAGGAAAGCTCCACACAGGCGGTTGGCTGAGCCTTTCTCTTAAACGGAGGCGGTAGTTCCTCCTGGTCTTTAATCAAACCTCAACATCGGTGCTGACTTCCTGCATTTTCAGCCCCACGTCCCTCTTTCTTGATGTGTCTGCAGCAGAAACGATTGGTTCTAAGTACTCAAGACCACATCGGTTCTGAGCAATTAGAATGCTTTCGTTGCAGGTTATCGCAGTGATATGTATTTTGGTCTGGGTGGTGAACATCGGCCACTTTCGGGACCCTGCGCACGGGGGCTGGTTCCGAGGGGCCATCTACTACTTCAAGGTGGGCCGCTCAGAGCACTCGTTATCAGTTGCCGGTTCAAGTGGTGTTAATCAGATATTCTGTGGCCTCAAATAGCTAATTGCCATTCAACATACGATGCATCGTCTTCGCCTATCTTGCCGTCCGCTCTGTGGCTCCCGAACGGCACGAGTATCTTGTACATAAAGATTCCTGTGAAACTTCCCTCGTCTCGTTCCAAGTTGTCGACACCGTCACGGTGCAGTTATTCCGGACCAATGGAACATCTGCTCTTCTGCACGGAACTCCCGCTTTAAGAAAAGCTAGTAGTTTCGATGTTCCAAAGCTGTTATTCGCCCCCCTCCACTTTGTGTCGCTCTTGCAGTTGCTGCCGTTCCCAAGAGCTTGCCCGCCGTGGTGACGACGTGTTTGGCTCTTGCTTTCTTCTTGCAGTCGTACAGCGCTGCTCGTGTAGAAACCTTCCACCAGCCCAGTTATGCAAGACTTTACTTTCCATCTCTGAATTGCTGTCGCCATTACGGTTGCCGCTTCGCTGGAGGGCCTGCCCGCGGTGTTGACGACGTTGCCTGGCGCTTCACCTGTTTAATTTTGGATCCAACATTCAGCAGTACCGAAGCTTCAAATACCATTTTTTGTTATCTCCCTAGATCGCCGTCGCTCTAGCTGTTGCCGCGATTCCAGAGGGCCTGCCCACGGGATTGACGACGTTGCCTGGCGCTCGTCTAGTTATCTTTGAATTGAAATCTTTCAGCAGTGTTAGAAGCTTAAATGCAAATCTTTCCTTCTCCCTGGATTGCCGTCGCTCTTGCGGTTGCCGCGATCCCGGAGGGCCTGCCCGCAGTGGTGACGACGTTGCCTGGCGCTCATCTACTCATCAACGAATCGGGCAAATTCAGCCGTGTAGACGCCTAAAATTGTGGCTTTCCTCTTCCTAGATCGCCGTTGCTCTCGCGGTTGCCGCAATTCCGGAGGGCCTCCCCGGGTGGTGACTAGGTTGCACCGCGCTCGATACGTTATTCGTTAATCCAATAATTAGCAGTGCCGAGCTTAGAAACGTATCTTTTCCTCGCCCTAGATTGCCGTCGCTCTCGCGGTCGCCGCCATCCCGGAGGGCCTGCCCGCGGTGGTGACGACGTGCCTGGCGCTGGGCACCAAGAAGATGGCGCGCCTGAACGCGATCGTGCGCTCGCTGCCGTCGGTCGAGACGCTGGGGTGTACTACGGTCATCTGCAGCGACAAGACCGGCACGCTCACCACCAACATGATGTCCGTCGCAAAGGTGAGCTTTGGGGTACTATCCAGTCAAAACAACTCATGGACCCGGTTTCAGTTGCATCTTTTCGTTTTGAACGATACCTGGATCAATCCAGTGGGTATACTGCAGTAATCAGCAAAAGGGAGACGCGACAAGCATACAGCAGAAGTGATTGGCAGACGGCGCTGGATAACCATACCACAAAAGCGTGCTGCAAATCAACACGAGGTCCATCGCAAAGGTCAGCGTGATCGATAACCGGTCCGTTCCAGAGCTGCCATTTCGAGGATTTGGTTCTTGTGCCGCTGCAGGTCTGGACTCTTTCTGGCGCACAGGGAAGTAAGCCGGCGCGATCCTCTCAATGTTGCTCTGGGACTTGGCACCAAGAAGTGTGTACCAAGTCAATTTTCCCTTGTCCAAATTCGTAAGTGTCAAAGTGAACCCTGCTCTGACGAGTGAGATTTGCCTGCCAGGTGTGCGTCGTGGGCTCCCCCTCCAAGGCCAGCCTTCACGAGTACAGCATCACGGGCACCACGTACGCCCCCGAGGGGCTGGTCATCGACGCCTCAGGCGTGAATGTGCAGCGACCAGCGGCCCTGCCCAGCCTGCTGCAGGTCGCCCTCTGCTGCTCCCTGTGCAACGACAGCACCGTGCAGTACAACGCCGAGCGAGGGACGTACGAAAAGGTGAAGTTTCTCTCTGAGAGGATTTCGCGATCTCGTGACCTCTGGTTCAGGGCTTGTCAGCAAGAGATTGTCTCCTTTCAAAGTATTATACTGGCAAAGTTTCTGAATCACTGTGTAACAAGCTGCCCTTGGTCAGAAGCTGTTATGTCAGAATGGAGGTGGCTTAGCTCCGGCGGGGATCTGACACTTACCCAGTCTGGTCCATTCTGTGAGGACCTTTGATGGAGACGACGAGCGTTGTTGCCTGTTTTGAGTCCCCGGTGAGAAAAGTTCCTCAGATCAGTGCGGAAGAGGGTGTTGAGTACTTGGTCTGGTTTTCAGAGGCACTCTTAAACCGACCAGGCCAAGACATGCGCCATATCCAGAGAAATCAGATCGACGGAAAGACCTCATAAGCAGGTGGGCGACGGCACGGAGATGACTCCGCGTGGGTAGCTAGGAAGTTGGGCCTCCAAACAGCAGTTGGTCAAAGGTGTCTCACCGGCATCTTGCTCGTGCACCTATTTTGAAATGTGGGGAGCAATTCTTTGCAGGTGGGCGCGCTGACGGAGGTGGCGCTGCGCGTGTTGGCGGGAATGCTAGGCTTGACAGACGAAACGCTGGTTGCAGCCAGCAGAATCTTGTCTCTCATATCGACTCAAAAACTAGAGCGAGGGAACTAAGCGCAGGTGGGCGAGGCAAACCGGAGGCGGCGCTGCGCGTGTTGGCGGAGAAGCTGGGCCTTCGATTGAAAGTTGGTCAGAAACTATCTTATTGCCATCTTGCTCTTGCACCTAGCTTAACAAAGTCACAACGAATGGAACGAGGGGACTCTTCTTACACAGGTGGGCGAGGTGACGGAGGTGGCGCTGCGTGTGCTGGCGTAAAAAGCTAGGCCTTTCTGACGAATCGTTGGTGCTGATTTGGAGGCAGCAGAACCTCGTCTCTCCGTGTCGAATTCGAACTAGAGCGAGAGATCTTATTCAAGTGGGCGAGGCAACGGAGGTGGAGCTGCGCGCATTGGTGGAGAAGCTGGGCCATTAGCCAAAAGTGGGTCAAATTTCACATTGAGATGGTTTTTAACAGGCATCTTGTTTGTGCGCCTGAGCTGGCAAAGCCATCAATACTGAAACGAAGAAATTCTCCCTACACAGGTGGGCGAGGCAACAGAGGTGGCGCTGCGTGTGTTGGCGGAGAAGCTGGGCCTGCCCGAGTACGGGAGCATGCCCCACTCGCTGACCATGCTGAGCAAGCAGGAGCGCAACGCATTTTGCAATAACTACTGGGCTGCGCTCTACCCCCGAGTGAGAGTGCCCCTCGTTGTGGTCGTTTCGGTCTGGCAGCACTTTTTGAGTAGCATGAGTATCAATTGTGCTGGGCATCTTGCCTGTTGGTCAGGCCTTGTCTTCTCTCACGAGCTGTTTATGGATGCTCAATTCGTGTCTTGTTGCTTAAAGAGGGCGTATTCAGACGCATCTGAAATTCGCGACTGGGAAGCACAGAACACCGCATTTTCGGTCGGCGCGAAATTTCCAGACGTCATTGCTGCAGCAACGTTGACCTGGATTTTTGCCGCATTGGGATCGCCGCAAACAGCCACGTGGGCTCCTTCAACCCCAACGCCCTCTTTAAGGGACTGCTAGTCTTTGTCTTTGCTAAGGACCCTTGGCGGGAGTCCAGTCTCAACTCAACAACAAGGGTTTCCTGCTCCCATTTTGCGCCTTTTTGCATCGCTCTCTGATTCAGTAATCAAGGTTGCGCGGTCTCAGAGTGTCAATTCAATTCCTTTTGGCGGCCCACTTTTTGCTGACCCCAGCCTCGTACCTGTTCAGATTGCGGTCCTCGACTTCGAGCGCAGCCGCAAAATGATGTCCGTCCTCTGCTCCTCTCCGGGGGGGTCCGTTCTCCTCACCAAGGGCGCCCCCGAGGCCGTCCTCGCGCGCTGCACTTACGTTCTGTGCAACGAAAACGGAACCTCCGCTCCGCTGACGTCAGAGCTCCGAGCTCAAGTTCAGTTGAGACTCGAACAGTACGGGCAGCACGAGATGCTCCGGTGTCTGGCCTTGGCATTCCGTTCCGTTTCCGGCGGACAGACGTCGCTTTCCCCGGCGGACGAAACGGGGCTCACGTTCGTTGGGCTGGTCGGGATGCTGGATCCGCCCAGGGAGGAGGTCCGTTCCGCCATCGACACGTGCCGTTCCGCCGGAATCCGAGTGATTGTCGTCACGGGAGATAACAAGGCGACCGCCGAGGCGGTGTGCACACGGATCGGGGCGTTGGACCCGTTCGATGAGTCGGGCGGAAAAAGTTACACGGCGGCGGAGTTTGAAGAACTGTCGGGAAACGAGCGGGCTTCCGCGGTGCGAAGTATGGTGCTGTTCTCGCGCGTCGAGCCGCAACATAAAAGCATGCTGGTGGATCAACTGAAGATGCTGCAGGAAGTGGTAGCGATGACGGGGGATGGAGTGAACGACGCACCGGCGCTCAAGAAAGCGGACATCGGCATTGCGATGGGGTCCGGCACCGCGGTCGCGAAAGGCGCGTCGGATATGGTGCTAGCGGACGACAACTTCTCGACGATAGTTGCGGCGGTGGCGGAGGGGCGGGCGATCTATAACAACACGAAGCAGTTCATACGCTATATGGTCTCGTCGAACATTGGGGAAGTCGTATGTATATTCGTGGCGGCGGCTCTAGGGATGCCCGAGACGCTCATTCCGGTTCAGCTGCTTTGGGTTAACCTGGTAACCGACGGGTTACCGGCGACGGCGCTGGGGTTCAACAAGCAGGACCGGGACGTGATGATGCAGAAACCTAGGAAGGTGAGACCGCGTGTGACGAAGCAAAGGTTCGCAAGGGACCCGCCGGTGCTCAAAGCAGTTTCAACATCGCGATTACCCCTCCTCGTTTTCCTTCGCTCGTTTGTTCAACCACTTGCTTGGGCTTTTCATGTCCATCCGTTCAGGTGCTGGAAGGACTGAACAATTTTTGTAGAGGACTATTCAACAACCTTAACAGTCGCGATGCATTCATACACCAACCTGGCTCGCCAGTCAAATGGTAGTGTAGTAGCTTTGAGCCACCTCCTTCAGACCTCATGCTTCCAGAACGCAGACAGCGGCTATTTCCTTGAACTGTGCAATGTCTAGGTAATGTCTCAAAGTCCTGGCAACATCACCATTCGCGAAAGGATCGGCTGCTGTGGTCTGACCAAGCTTCAATGGAGAGGCTCACCTACAACCTTAGGTTACGTTAAGGGTGCTCCTCTAGAGCGTCAATCTGCCGCCTCAAATTCTCTCGGAAGGAGACCCCTCAGCGCTCAAGTTTGTGACCTCGTGCGCAGATGAACGAGTCCATCGTCAACGGCTGGCTGTTCTTCCGGTACCTGATAGTCGGGATCTACGTGGGGCTGGTCACGGTGGGGGGTTTCGCCTGGTGGTACCTCTACTACTCCGGGGGGCCGCAAATCACCTGGGCGGAGCTGGTGAGTGTTTCCCCCCGATAACAAATACCTCTTATCAGCTTGACTCGATCTTAGGCGACTTCGTCATCCAGGTTGAATGAGATCGAATCATCATGGCGATTGTCTGACTGTGCGCTTACAAACCGCTTTTGCATTACCTCTTGCTCTCTCTGAAGCAAGCGTTATGTAGCTACGGCTCTCTTTTGTCTCACGCTTCTGATTCTTGGTTGGCGCAACACAAAGCCGTCGCCCACTCCCAACCAAACAATGCTTAGCTATGAAGCTTCGCCGGTGTACATCATGTCCATTATCGAAGACTTAAATTGCCGCTCACTTCCTCCTTGTCCTAATAGTACTCTTTCCATTCTCTTGCCTTCGCAGACTCTTCCGTCTGAGGATTACGCTCACCCGTCTTGCAACATGAACAATTCTGGTTGTAGCCTTGCGTACACTTGTACTTCAATCGATCAACAATATGACGGTTTCTCGTGCGCAGACGTCGTTCGACCGGTGCGTGGAGGGCGAGGTGCGGTACTCGTGCGGCATCTTCTTGGACCGGCGGCCGTCGACCATCTCCATGAGCGTGCTGGTTACCGTGGAAATGTTCAACGCGCTCAACAACCTCAGCGAGAACCAGAGCCTCCTGTGAGCAACCTGGTGGTCGGACTGTGAATGTTTCAGTGTTTGCATTTAGGGTTGTGTTGGCCTGCCTTCTTGGAAATGCAGTGTCGTCGTCGGATGTCAAACACAATCCACTCCTTAGAAGCGGCAAGTTTTCGTGCCGGCTCTTATTTTCCGAAGGCAACTCTCAGCTAGTGCTCTGCGACAGCGTTCTGGTTAATTAACGTTTTATGGAATTAAGTGTTCTCCTTTAGTGCACTTCCGCTTCAGAGACATCAAATCCGGCACTTAATCGGCACTCCCTTGGCACCGCCGTGCCGAACGCTGCTACTTCTGAACGGACAGATCAACGCTTTAACCCGTGCAATCTAGTTCTTAACGTTTCGTCAGCTCCCCCAGCATCATTTCCCCAGAGCTGGCTCTCTCTCTGTGTAAGGTATGACGCAGGGCCCCTTTCTTGACGAGCAGAATTGGCGGAGTAACATCTGACGACAATGACCTAGCTTTCCCCTAATATTTGAAGCCTACTAGGGCAATCGCTTTGTCTGCAGAGTGCTCCCCCCCTGGAGCAACCTGTGGCTGCTGGGCGCCATCGCGCTGTCGTTCCTGCTCCACTTCTTCATCCTGTACGTCCCCTTTGCGGCGACCATGTTTTCCGTGGTCGGCCTCAACTTTGCCGAGTGGCAGGCCGTCTTCTGGCTGTCCTTCCCGGTGAGCTGTGGCCGCTTCTTCTGGGTTTTTGGGGTTGAGGATCATTGATTTGTACAGGCTGCATGTGGATTTTTGCTTCGATCAGCAGCCTGGGACTCGATGCGGTCGTGATTAAATCGTTGCCGCCAACCTGTCATCTTAGATTGGGAAGGTTTTACAGCATTAGAAAAAGATTTTGCAAGTTGCGCTTTTTGCAGTCTTGGGTCCACTGCATCAGTCCGTATGAAAGGAGAGAGGAACGGGGCTCCGCTGTGGTCTTCAAAGCTTTGGCCGTGCTATTCGTTGTGTCCGCCCATGTCTTCGTAGTCATCTCTCAAAGATGAGGGGGCGTTGGCGTTTGATTCTTTCCCGAAAACGTCACTCGCAGGGAGCAATTGAAAGTTGCCTCGGAAAGGACCTTATATTTGGTTCTTGCCAGGGATCGCCGTGCTTGTTCTAGCCAGACCAATTGCTGACGTGAGAACTCTTTGTGCTGGCAGGTCATCATACTCGACGAGATCATGAAGCTGCTATCACGAAGAGGGGCGGGTAAGTTTCGCAAACCCACTCGTCTGCTGGTATCCTACCGATACGGCGTTTCGACGATCTTGAGAGTTTAGGTCTTGATCTTGAGAAACAAAATGCAGTCAGACGCTGAGGCGAACATACCCCTAGAACGACTGAGGTTGCGAATCACTGAGATCTGGACATTTCACATTGTTGCCTGATCCTTTGTGGTTACCCGGAGCTTCGCAATCTGGTTCGTTGTGACGCCATCACGCTGCGTACAACAGCGCTCCTAATTAATCTCAAAGCGACCTCAAGATGGCTCATTTCATCCGTATATCGGAGTTGTTGAAAACGGATTGAACGTTGGATCCTGGTTCAACCTGCTCTAATTAGCAGACACCAGTCTCGTCTCTTGCCAAATGCGATCCATCCCGAAGGAGAGTCCTCTCTGCTCCTCTTCCCCATTGCCGAACGGATGTAGAATCTCCGATTCAGTTCGTTCGAGGCCGACTCCATGCTTTTTTGCCTCAGGTTGGAACCTCCACTTCCAGGATTAGCAACGTTCACAAAGTATTCCGCTGTCAAATATTTTGCTCAGTCCGCTTAGTCCTCCTGATCGTCTGCAGGCCACCGCACCGATTCCTTGCGTGCCATGCTCACGCCGCGGCGCAGCAGCCGCGGCAAGTTTTTGCTACCCACAACCACGAGAGAGCACCACATCGCGTGACGTCACCTGTCTCGCATGACGTCACCCCGTGCTAGGAACTAACGCGAGAGGAGATTCCGAGAGCGGCACCACTGACCGGCATGCTTTGCGCTTGCAGGTAAGCACGCTGGCTGCCCGTTACCTGTCCCAAAAATAACGTCGTTCAATGCAAGACTGGAATTGGTTACATTCAAAGTCTGACGAGCCTTGATTCCTCTGCAGTTGTCGCCTCCAAGCCCTGACCTTGGCAGAGTGCCGCCTGTCATAAGCTCGCGCAGGTTGAGCGAGTCAACCAACCGTTACAAGCCTAGTCGATATTCTGGTATTCTCAACGTTCTGACTCTTGGATGTATATTTTTCGCAGGTAGATTTGCGACATCAAGTAGGCGAAGCGAACTTCGACTGACAGAGCTCATCCCTCTGACCAGCGAGGGCAGAGAAGAATAGATGGACGAAAAATGACGGACAATCGTCCGAGCAACTAACGTCTGATAGCTGAAGTAGGTTCTGTACAAGTGCGGCTGAAGTATCATCTTTCAAGAGAAGTTTATTGACGTTCATTCAGCTTCAAAGGTGTCAAGGACGGTTCACCCTTGTGGTGCCAGCATCTGGTCACATCTCATAGCTCGCTGAATGTCTGGACCGCCTTGCATGACTTGTCCACATTTCCAACCACGTGTTTGTATATTTGACGACGGCTGGCGTTTGGAGCTCTGGTATCCCTGTTCCACAGTTTCTCATTAATCATGATCAATAACAGAAGCCTGGCTTGAAGGCCGTGCTGGAAACGGCGGCTCTGACGAAGGCCTAAAATAGTATGATCACTATCTACAATGAAAGAATTTTATTGAGCATACCCGAGCCTGAGTCGCATGGGCCAGTTGAACTTAGCCGGGTAGGCGTATAGGCTGCAGTACCGCCTGGCCTGCATCGTTTGCCTACTACTATAATCCCAACATTGGCAACGGGTCACATGGTGGCGGCAGCATCCATGCCAGGCCAGTGCAATGATGTGCAGTTGCAACTCACGATGCCGCCGCCTGCGTGGAATGTGCAAAAGCATCCATATTGGAGTGCGGTACATGCATGTCAGGCTTCGTATTAACCACCATGTGTTACTGGCCCATGGCCCGCGACAATATCGAGTCTGTCATGCAGGGCCTGCATGATCGCTCAATCTCCAGCATTAAGCATGTATGTACGGCCAACATACTCTTTTACAAGTCATGATTACTTACGTACATGCTATGCAGAAGATCCATATTCGAATTGACGGTCCTATACCATGACTCTTGTGCCTACTTGTCATGGTGTAGTCACGGTGTCAATGTTAGCCAAGCTCGAGCAGCATCCGACATGTGCGACAAAAGCTACAATATTCAGGCCCCGCTTGAGTGCATTCACATGGCGAGGTTCACGTGCAAGTTGGTTCATGCAGAAGTCACCGGGGATAGGAGGGCTTGGGCATTTCGTGTTGACAGCGCATGTACGTGAGGAAACGCAGACAATTGCTGCAAACGTTGAGAAAGCGGATTGCACGGACTGACCAAGACGATCAATCGTGATGTGAAGCTCCGAATCCATAGACGTGTGGGGTACATTGCGGTTGTCAGTCTTGCATGTCCTTAGGGAGTTGGCGAGAAGAACGGCATGAGGACACTCTCACTACCCCATTCGAATACGGACTCTTTTCCCGGATCAGCTGATGCAACTATCGTACGGCGTAAAGGTTGCCTACGGTTGCGCAACGCAGTGCGGCTTGTGCCCGGCCCATGCTGCTTTCTGGCAGCTAGCACTGCAGTACTTCACCTTCTTACACCGAGAGCACTGCTTCAGAACCACTCCACCCTGTTCGTCGCCCCCCCCAAGCCCACAATTAGCACACGTATCAGTCAATCTCGCTGTTCCCCCCTCCGTCGCTTCGCTGCCATACCCCCGCTGTCCGGGCATCTTTTCCCCCCCCGCTTGCTTGGCCTTTCCCGCACCCCCCTGCCCGGCGCTCCGTCCTCCTTGCCCACGATCCGCCAGAGTTGGCCGCCCCTCCAAAGCTTGCGCAGGGGGATCCCTCAGATGGGCGCTCTCCTTTTCCAGCGACCGCAGCAGCTCTTCCATGCCCGGCCCGTCGCCGTCTCTGCCGAGGACCCGTTTCTTCTCCTCCCCAAACACCGGAACCACGTGGCTTGCGCGCCACTCGGGGCCTTGAGTATGCGCCACTTGCCAAGCGGACGGCTTGCTACGTGTCGCGTTCTTCTCCAGCATTGTCCGCAGAAGCTCCAGCTCGGCGGACGATACCAGCACTGTGTGCCATTCCGCGTGACCGCCGACGCTGTGCATGGCTGCCGTGAACCGCTGGACGGATTCCATGCCCACGATCTTGCCCGCGTTCAAAAGCGCGCGGGCTTGTGCATGATCGGCGTATACGAGCTCGAGCAGGGGCATACCCTTTGCTGTTTTGCGGAGCGACTTGATGAAGATCGACAGACGGGCCTCGTCTTCCGGTCCGTCGCTCTTCAGCTTGATCGCGTGCCGTTTGTACCCGTCCCGGAACGCCCGCACGAACAGAATCTGCAGCGTCTCTCGCAGATCGAACGAGGGGGACCGGTTGGAGTCTTGGTACTGCGTGCCCCGCACTTTGCTCAAAGACTCCTCTAACGTGAACATGAGCCCCAGGACTGAGCTCAGGCCCCCGACGTCTGTTGCCGGCCACACGGGAAGACTGCCGATGTCGATCTGGGAGGCCTTGTTTTGGCCCGAGGCGTCGGACGGCCAGTGGGCAGACTTGGGCAGCGTGCAGCTAACGAGGCCTCTCTTGCGGGAGATCTGGCAGCGGGCCTTCGATGCGTCCACGGGGTGTAAGAAGCGCAGAGACGCCGCAAACCTGAACACGAGACAGGACACGTCAATCAGCCAAGAACTTTGAAGCCTGGGGATTGATTTCCAAGGGGTCAGACACATGAGGGATACTGCAAATAGCCCGAACACGCGAATCGATATTGGCGGGAAAATCAAGTCGCAGTCGCAGTCGCACTTGCATTTGTCCCCATGAATGTCAAGTTTGCACGCCGAGATCCAACAACTAGGTGGGGCACAAAGCATCGAAAGTGACCGCAAACGTCGCAGACCATCGCACTGAGATGAAGTCTGTTGCCATGTTCATCAATATCAAGGCTCGAGGCTTTGAAACATCAAAAGCTTGAAACATCCGAAAGCGACCAAGCTTTTATTAAGCTCTAACTGAACCCCGTCCGGTCGTTTTGCGTCCATCATACCAACTCTTTGCCGACACAGGTATACCTATATCCAGACATGCACACTGCTAGACCAGACGAAGAAGGCGCCACTTACTCTTCTGCCTCCCCGAGCTTTACAACGATTGCGTGACAGCTTTTCCCTTCAGCCGAGTCGGCACCACGAACCTCGAGCGCTCCTTTCGATCCGGGCGGGAAGCGAAGAACTGCCACGTAGTGGTCCGTGTACTCGACCACGGCGGACACCTGGACGATGCAAAAGGCGCTTAAGTGTTTCAGTGGAACGTCAGATACTTACGACCATAGAATGTGCTGACGTTGAAAGGCATGGACGGTTTGAGTTGCAAGACCCTGTCAAGAAAGTAGTAGCGTCTGCCGGAACTGTCATACGCCCGGACTCAGGAGGTTCAAGACCTCCAAAAATAGGGGGGTAGAAATGCGAAGGCAGATGCAGTGCCGCAGTCTTATTAAACCGTGCGGCCGTATGATTCGAAATCCTGTCAGTTGCCTGTCAAGATTGAGGATTTTGTACTCTTATGCGGAACAACGCGCAACCCTGCAAACGGATGTAGAGTTGCCTTGGTATTATTGCCCAACAGCCGCCACTTAGCGCAGATTAGTTCTTACCTGAAGGTCTGACGCTCCTTGCTGGAGGTCAGTCGCTTCCTCTCGAGACGCTCCCACACTCTGCGCAGAGCTGAGTCCCTCCGACCCAAGCTCGAAAGCACACGTCCGGAAGTCCGACAGTTTCTTCGGTGCGTACAGCGGAAGCAGGCTGTGAATGTCCGCAATGACTGCCCACGTGTCCTCAGCTTTCAGCCCATGGTCCGACTTCAGGAGAAACGACAGGCGGGGCTCGTCACTGTCGAGAACAAAGCTGTCCAGTATGTGAAGTGAGCGCGTGTTGGAGTCGGACTTAAGAGCATTTAAGAGGAGGGGGGCCAAACTGGCTGAGTCCTTGAGGCGGGGGAGCTTCTCCACGAGAATGAGACGCAGCATCGGCATGCTTCTGGTGACTCCGTGGAACATGCTGCTTAGGAGGTCTTTGTCCATCAAAGACTCAAAGACCGTAACAGATGGCGACGGCCCTGCTTCTGAAGCCAAACCCTTGTCGCTAGCCTTTTCTTTCTGCAGAGTCAGAGTCGCTTGGAGGGTGTCCCATCCTAGTTGGAACAATTGATGCGTGTCACCAAACTCCTCTGCGCTCAGAAAAGTCTGCGCTTCAAGTGCAGAAGCCTGTTCAAGGACCCTCCGCTCCGCCATGCGCTGGAGATTGAGGACAGCTGTCAGTGGCGTCACCGCGTCCAAAGCACAGCTGGCGCTGCCCGCTTCTTTTGTGACCACGATCTTTGGGCAGCACATTCTGTAGACACCACCGAGCGATGCGCCGACTCCGCAGGGCGCCGGCAGCGGTCCCAATGCTTCGATCGCTGGATCTGTTTCCGAGAGCAGCTTGAGTCGGGTTGTTGCGTTGCCCAATCGGGTCTTGCCACGTGGCAGCTCAGGGACAGCCCACTCAAGGATCTGCTCGTCGACGGAGGTGCCCACCATACCTAAGCGAGTGGCTAGAGTTGGGGGGACATGGCTCCCCATCTGGAAGGTCAGTCACGAGCCTTAACCCGAGGATGGAAGGCGCCATCTCAGGGGGGAAACTCAGAGCGAGGTCCAGGTAATCCGGAAAGGTGGAGGCGGCAGCAGGCCATGTGATTGAGGCGGTGTACAGGCCGGAGTTGGAAGACCTGTAGGTGCATTGGAGAAACTGCTTACGAATGGCCTTTTGTCAGGAATAAAACGGAAAAATGAAAATGAAGAGATGGAGATATCACAGGAGGCAAGTTGTGCTTGATACGAATTCTCGTTGCTGCCAGCTTAGGGTAATTACAACCTGTACTCTTCCAGGAAGACTGGATCATTGAGCTGTGATGGCCGGGAAGCAGCTTACAATTGGCCTACCCGCAACGGAGTGCTCGACACGATCAGCAACAAAGGCATGCACCCAAGATAACCAAGCCACACTCAAATAGAGTTGAAAGATCAATTCCATGTTAGCATGCAGCCAATCAGATCATTTGGCTAAACGGCCAGGGTCTTGGAAATGAAGGCACAGGGAGAATGGCAGTCATCCTCACTGGCCGAGTTGTTCCGACCAAAGTGAGGCCCAGAGTGTCATTGCCCTTGGTTAGCATCTCCCTCGCCTTTTCCTTCCACAGTTAGAAACAACATTCTCCGTCAGCAAAGTCACCCAGAACAAGGTGTATTCAGAAGTGCAGTCTGGGGCGGCTTACCGTTTCAGCAAGGGTGCGGCGCCCACTAGCAGGTTCAGCAGCCCCACATGGTCGCTCAGATTGGACGTGTCGATGGCGTCAAACTCTGCAACACCTGGCATCTCGTACAGGCAGAGCTTGATCGCGTCCCCCGGCCACAGCCAGACCCTCAGGCTCTCCCCCCAGGCCTGAAATCCCGTCACCTGCGCCTTCAGATGTCCCTTGCACAAGGTCACCAAATATTGTCCATGGAGCGCTCGCTTCTGTGCTTCTTCCATTGACTTGGCACCTAGCGGGAAATACGCAAGGAAGGGGCACGAACCGTAATGCACGTGCCAGGCTCGAGTTTCGGGATCGAGCAGCGTCGGGTTGAGAAAGGGCCTCTCCAGCTCTCCCGCTGTGCTCCCCGTCTGAAAATACTCTCGACATTCATTCACAGCTCGGCGCTCCAAGGCGCCGTTCCTCTCACCCAGCCCCTCGAAAACCAGCATTGCCATTGAGGTCCCACAACCGTCAATCAGCTCGTCCTGCTCTTTCTGGGGCCTGAGAAGCGGCATCGCCTGACGCATCATGCTGGGGGGATCGAGTTGCCCCTTCCCTTGGGCCCCCACCCGCTCCAGGTTTCTGAGCAAGTTTGCGCGCCGCTCCTGCTTCACGGCATGCACTGACGGCAGCTCCGAAGTCTTCAGCCATTGCCTCCAGATTCGAACCAAGGCACTGCGGTCCTCTTCTCTTGTGATGTTGACAAGCTGCCCCCTCCCGCTCTCCTCAAGTAGCTTCTGTATTTCAGAAAGTAGGCGCAATGGTGTGGCTTCGACAGTGCCATGTCGTACCACACCGCCCAGAGAAAGTCCAGGTCGGCGCTGACGTCAGGCTCGATGGAAGCGCAGATCTGAAGCAGGAGCGCCGCACGAGCCATGACCACTGGATTGATGTCATTCAAGTGGAAGTTCAGAGCAGAAGTAGTAAAACCGCCCCCAACTGATTTCTTCACACGGGTGGCGACAGCTGGACTTGGCTGTCGAGGGATCCCTTCCGCAGCAGTTGCAAGCACGTTTCGGATGTCACCGCAGCCCAAAGAGAGAATGCTGACCGCCGGCGCTTCTTTGCATTGCGCCTCCAACAGACTTCTGCCTTTCGTGTTGCCAATGAGGTACCACATTGGGTTGTTCTCCAGCAGAATGCGGCGCACAGCGGAGGGGAGGAGTCTGGCCGCCATGTCGTTGCAAAAATCAGAAACCTTGTCCAGAGAAGGGCGCCACTCCTCGATAGCAATGCTGCCTTCAAGTTGGCCAAACTTGGCAGGGCATGGGGACTCATCCAGGATTCCAACCGTGGGCATGTGACATTCAGGCCTCAGCTAGCCAAATTGGCAAATTGCCCAAGCTCATGGATGGAAGGCGACAGTTGGCTATCTGTCCGCCGTTCGACGAGATCCGAGTGGTTTATCGTACGGGTCAAGTGCTTCAGGAGTCCACGTGACAACGAAAGTGCCAGCTTGACTGCAGACTCTGCAGAGGTGAGGGCATAATGATAGGACCTGTTGCTCATGAGAGTTGATGCGAGGAAGTTCGCTCACATGTCAATGTCATTCAAATTGTTCAGTGCTTGCCTTGATCCTGTTTCAATGTTTGAGAGGGATCAACTCTAGAACCGCAATGGCCCTCCATCTGGCTAGCTCACAAAGTTAACTTTCGCTGCAGCACCATGTCTCATTGTTGCTGATCTGCACTGCCTGCTGCCATGGCTCACTGTTTGATCAGCCACGGGGCTGCATTGATCCAAGGATCAGCTCTTGGCATTGCTGGCAACTCTCATTGGACCCTGAAGACGGCATTGTTTCCTGATGTTTTGCCAAAGACAAGTCTTTCTCAAGACGCAGCAAGTCTGGGCAGCCACCATGTCAGATATGCCAGTGAGCCCAGAAACGCGAGCACCTTTTGTAGCAGAGTTCTAGTGGGTCAAGTGCAAGGAGGCAGGAACTATGCATGCAAGCCTTCTGAGGCTCTTAGAGTTTGCCATCGCACCGCTTCAGTTGCCCGCCGATGCAAGCACACTAGATCAGCCGAACAGCGGTGTTCAAGGGATTCATTACATCAGGATCATGATGAATCCCCTACTGTGTTGAAGTGCATTGCTCACTGGGGCGTTGCAATTGCGCTCAGCTTGTCAATCGCATTGGGCAATCCGGATGAAGCAATGGCTGCCCCACCAATGAAAGGACCTGATAGTAGAGAATTGCTTGAACGGGGTGTCATTAAGGGCCCTGGTAAGTCCAATTCTCCGTCCCTGGCTGCATTGTCGTGTGGGCGCAACAAACCAGGACTGGCAGCGACCACCTATGCTAAACTGTGGAGCATCCGTCGCTCAGCGATAGTAGCTTCTCTCACATCACAGCACTCTACGTGTCCCCTTCAATAAGCGTAGAATGTAATTGTTCAAGGAAACCTGCTGGAAGATTGGACATGAGGATCACTAATAGAAGGTAGAAGGGACCGCAGCCCCTTGTGGCATTGTTGCCAAACAGCTAGAAGCCTCTTTGACCTCTTTGCCCAAGGCAATCAACTCTCTTGACTAGGTGTAAGCTCGCTGAAAGCTCAATGCATCATCAATCTTTTTGAAGCTTTACTTTCTGACTCTTCGCAGGCTGATATTCCCTCAACTTCGTGTCTTTTTTGCAGAGGCATCCCAGCTTGTCATTGACGTCTCGGAGGCAGCGCCCAAGGCGTGCGAAGAACCGTACGGCCTCTTTCCCTGCTCCACAAAGGCCGTCCCCAACTTGTTCCTGGTGGCCGTCTACGGCTACCTGCTCTTCGTGGCGGCCAATTTCATATCTGATGGGAGCGAACTGCTCTTGGAAGTGAGAAAGTGGCATGAACTTGATCTGTAACTTGTACTCACTAATCAATAGACCTCAGTATCTATTGAGAATCGCTGCAGTTCAGACAAGGGAGGCAAACAGGTGTTTCAGACTCTCTGCTTGCTCTCCAGATCTTTCTTCTCGTGGCTACATACTGCAAGCTGCCAGCATCTCCTAAAGTTTTGTCAGGCACACTGGGATTTACGCTCTTGTCATGGTTACGCACCACCACCTCTGAAGTGTTCAAACAGTCTTCTCAACTCCCCTGTCCCTGAACGTTGCAGGATCTCATCGTTGAAAGTTTAGGTGTTCCGGGTTCTGGACTTTCGTTCACCCTTGACTGTCCAGTACTACTGTTATTGACAATTGATATCTGTAGGGCTCAAGTAGAAGCACATCGGCCCTGTCAAACTTAGATTTCGCGAGTTTTCTTGCCTCCAGCTAGGCCCACAACACTTTTACCTGCGTTTCTAGGTCTTGAATCCTGGCATCATTGGAGGTCTCGTCCTGCCTATCCTGGGCGCCTTTCCCGACGCACTGCTCGTCCTCGTTTCCGGCCTGGGAGGAAGTCCTGCAGAAGCTCAAGAACAGGTGAGACTGCCAGTCTGACGTTTCGAAATGAGGACACAAACTCTGAACCCTTTCACTTATCTGGGACGCTCGTCACTGAATTGGATCGATACTTTAATCCAGAGGCCTTTTGCGACTTTGACTGCTTGACAGCACTAGGGTGGCCTCAAACAATCGTCAAACATTCCGATAGGACTCTAACGAACACGGGCTGCAGCTTTGGTACAGCCTCTGACACGCTTCTCCACTCGGTAGTTTTGTTCCGCATACCACCCAAGAGCATCCGGAATCTGACACAGCTTATCCAGCGCCGTCAGGTTCAAATGATAAAGACTTTCCAACTCCAGAGACTCTCTGGACCGAATCGCCTCTGCGCCCTTTCTGGTGGGCGCAGGTGATGGTCGGTATGGGCGTCCTTGCGGGCAGCACGATCATGATCCTGACAGTTGCCTGGGCCGGCTCGCTGTACGTGGGTAAGGCCCCTGTCCAAATACGCATACCTCACTGCTTCTCTTGAATGGTTGACAAGTAGAGAAGCGTGTGGTGTACTCCAGTTCGTTGTTGGGACGAGGACAACCGAAGGGCCTGCCAGTCTATGTTCATTTTGAGCGCCGTGATTTGTTGTAGCAGCAAGCGAGAGAAACGACACCCCGTCTAGAATTGTCAAGCGGAGGAAATGTCACGAATATCCAAACCTGTGTGGTCGTTTCAGATCTCTTTCCCACCCAGGTCCGGCTCATGATCGTGCTGTCTGTCGAGGATGGACATCTTCTCTCGAAGCATCCCCCTATGGACGCAGCATCTGCGTGGAATTTATTACGACAGCAGATTGATCCTCGATCTTCGGCGTTTGAAGAACCTTACCCTCTCGTCAACAAGGCGAAAACCCACTCAAAGTACGAGGATAACGCAGAACCGAATTGATTGAGGCTCGTAGGAAACCTCTTCTGATCGGCCAATTTGCATTCAAGAATGTTAAAGTGTGCCTTTAGTATCTTTGGATGATTCAAATGTCCATTCGCTTATTGCAGGGCGGTGCGATCTGGACGGCCCAGGGAACACTGCCAAGGACCGCACGCTGACCCGGACGTCTGATCTGACCGGCACGGGAGTCACCACCGACGAGCAAACTAGGCAAGGTTGAAACAGTCTCTTCCGTGTCGGTTGTCGTTCGTTTCAACTTTTGCAGTCTTGTCTAAGCGCTAACGATGGAAAGACTGCTTCATGGCGATTCTCTACAAGACAGAATACTTCAGAGCCCTGAGTTTGCATGGGGTCGGCATCCAGTCCGGCTATGGGGACGACGTGCTTTGGTAATCTTTTCGTTCGATTCAAGGAGATCGAAACGTGCGGGTCGGAGATTCAAGCGAACAGAGCATTGCAGCGGAGGGAAAGCGTCTAGAGAACAATCTTCTATTCTGTTTGGGCTTCGACTATGAGATGCAGGTCAAGGAAGGGTTTGAGAGGTGGTGTCGAAGCACACAGCTACTGCGCTTCGCTGCATAATGAGCGGCCATCAACGAATTTGGTCGGTCCTTGGCTTCGCTTCAAGATCGGCTTTCGCTTCGAGATCATTCGTTTCGCGCAGCAAGAGACCTGCATCTTCGATTCTAAGAAGCTTCGACATGGCAAAATCCACCTCAGTCAGACACGGAAGCCTGTACCGTACAACCGCCTTTCTAGGTCCGCGATTTTATAACAAAGAAACCAGCGTTAAACCGCCAATGGATGTGCGCGTTTTGTACAACATGAACCACCTGACCGGTTTCACGAATGAGCATCTAAAGAACCGCCAGCCTTTTCTCCCATCTTATGCCGTTCTAACGCGCTGTTTGCCGGCAGGTTTGGCGCGTGGATCATGATGGCATCCACCATTCCGTTCGCGGTCGTCCAGATTCCGCTCCTGGACGGACAGCCGGCCCAGGGCCCGGAAGCGTCCGCGATCGGAGCCGTCATCTCGTTCACGGGTCTCGCAGCTTACTGCGCATACCAGGTCTGGGATTTAACCGAAAGTGGTCTGGCTGAAAGTCACGTTTTTTGTACTTTTCAAGAACCCTGTGCACGAGTTTTCCGTTGTACAAGCCGCAGGTTGCAACTTCTTGGTGTATCCTACGTGCCGATAGAGTGCTTCCGAATTCAGCGTGAAACAAGTCCGGTGACAGGCGGCGTGTTTATGGAGGCAGCTTGTCAAATGCAGAAGAGGAGTCATCATCCAATCTTTTCTTAGTTTGGAGATAGCAACTCGCGTGTCCAGAGGAACGAGGAAAGTTGGATTCCGCAGTGAAATTTGCCATCATCTTAATTGCGTAGCTGTCGCTGCGTAGTGTTAACCCATGTTTCGTGAAATCGATGCAGCGTGGCAATCTGCGTATCAACGTTTCTGGCCAGAACTACATCATGCAGATGGCGAATGCTGTTACGATTCCACCCGCCCGCTAGATTTTCAATCCTCAAAAGGACATACGGAGTGGGCCAAATAAGTGGAATAGCAAGGAAGCAAGCAGATCTCGTAGGTACTACAAGAAGCAGACTTAGAGCATGCAGAATTCAAAGCGAAGTCTAAGATGTTGCTGATTCATGCTGACGTCGTCTTCGTGCCAGGTGGCCTCCCCGTGGCTCCAACAAAAGCGGATAGACCAAGCCCGGCTGACTTTCCTCCAGTAAGCAGGCCACCTTGCAACACCCCCTACTTCCGAGCTACCAACTCTTTCGTTCGTTTCGCGGTATATCTCTTTCTGGGCGGCCCGAGAGTTCCTAAGCGTCTGCATAGGAGACGCTTAGTTTCTCGAATGAACCTCACTAGGCTTAGTTAGATTGGAAACTGGTCTGACAGCGAGATACCAAAAACGCGACTTTTGAGCTGTTTTCCTTTGGCTCTTTCGAAAGAGCGGGAATGGTCACCGGCCGGACCGAGCTTGACCGGTCAGGAACTCAAGTACGGGACAGTAATTTAGTCCCCGTAGGTAGATGAAGGTCAGAGTGAGCGGATAACTAGCTCCGTGGCCCGGGATATTCCCTCGGAGCCTGCAAAATCTGGCCGTCTCCTGGAAATAGGGGAAGGAATGCATTGGAAACAACAATCAGGGTTTCTTGTCAGCCGGCGACGACAGTAGATCTTTGTACCAAAGCAAGAGCGATAGCCAAAGCCAAGGTCAACTGGGGTCTCAAATCACGGGTGACGGAAGCGGTTTAATCGCAAGTCTCTGCCTTACAGAACCCGGGCCCTACAAGGCGTGTCCAACCGGGCTTCGAAGCTCTTTGGCGGCGGCCGTGGGGGGCTCTTCCGGGGTGACGGCGTGACACCAAACCAACAGGCACTAGAGAAAGTGTTTGCCTACTTTGACGGAAACAAAAACGGTAAGCGGCGCAGGGAGAAGTGAGACGCGCACAACCAGGTTGGCCGGGGAAAATCTTGCTGCAAGATGCTGATGCGTCATCCACCTGCTCTTTCCCGTTCCTTTCGTGACGAAGCACCAGCTGACCAAGGAATAGCAGTTCTTAGGCCCACCTTAGAAAACGAATGGCTTTTCTCGACGGGTTGTAAGGGGTGCTCCAATAGGGACGCCGTTCGAATCTCCCTGGGGCTCATCCTGATGTTGTCCTGCTTAGCACGTCGATCGACACTGCTGAGGGTCCTGATCTGGCCTAACCCACAGTCAGAAGTTTGCTTTCGATGACGTCATCACCAGCCACCGTATATGCTGGAACCCTCTTCGTTTCAAGCCCGTTTGCATTGTCGCAGCCCTCGAAGAAAGCAGAATTTTGGTAATCTCTCTTTCACATTGACACGAGCTAGTCGCTGCACATCATTTCAAACCGTACGAGGTTCCCACGTGTTTCGCTTAGCGCCTGCCACGTGCTGCCTGCAGGGCTGCTCGAGCGGAAGGAGCTAGAGGGCCTGATGCTGGGCCTGGGGATTGAATACGAGGGCGATGTGCCCCCAGAAGAGGAAGTGCGGACCTGGATGGAAGGTCAGGCAGGCTGTGCGGTTTAAACCTCGGGATTTGGCCTGCTCGCTGATTGCTGTTTGATCTCTCAAGGCGTTTCCAAAAGGAGTTTGGCCGTCGATGATCGCAAACATGGTGTGTATGATGCGGCTGCTGACACATGCTGATTCTGGAAGATTTGCAAAGAGGATGCAAGGGCCAAAATCTGTTGCAACGACTAGCTCCTTTGTTACTTGAAAAGAAAAATGTCTCAAGGCGGAGCAAAGAGCGAGCAGGGCCTTGCTCAATGTCGGCCGCAGTATGCACGGTTACTGAGAATGACATCAGCACTGGATTGTCTGTGCAGACTTTGACGTCAACCAGGACGGCAAGCTGTCCAAGCACGAGTTTCTGGAGGGGATGGGCAGGTACGTGAAGCAGTCTTTCTCAATCTCTCTTCGATCGAGCAGCTTTGAGCAGGCCTGCTACCTACTGACGTCCTCGGAGCGAGCTTTCATAAGAAGTGACTTATTGAGACACGTCTCAGTATCAAGTTGAATCAGGCCTACGGTGAGTTGCATCAGATCCCTCGGCTCGACAATTCAAACATCTGAATCCAGAGTCCAGATGTCCGCACCCTTACACAGTCTAAACCCCCGGAACTATTCCACCCGTCCTTCGGGCATGGACTCAGCACACCGTAATGTGATGGAATATCATACCAGTTTACGTATCTGGTTAAGGTGTCTTTTCCTTTGGCAGGTGGGCCAAGAAGCTAGCGTCACAGAAGGCCAGCCGAAGATGGGCCACGTTTTCCTCCGCTGCCAGGCCAGCGCAAGAGCACGAAGAGTTTTGGGTGAGTTGCGTCCATCTTGCAAAGTGCTGCTGCTGCTGCTGAATCTAGAGGTAGCAAAACGTCCTTCCACAAGGACCTCTGGTTAAGATACTGGCAACTGCCATTCAGTTGAGAAGCATTCCGTCAGGGACTCGAGTTTACCGGGTCTTAATTCGAGGATCCTAACCGTCAAGTCTATGCGCGCCGCACCCGAACTCACCCTGACCACCCAAACTAACCCGGCTCGTCTCCGGGGCACTTTTTCAAATACGAAACTCCTGAATAAACTGAGAGTCACTCAGACTTTGCTTGAGAACGTCATTGGATGCAACTTTCAAGTGCTTCTCGGTCAAGCTGGCAAAGGATTGGCACACAGTCGTCTGCAGCCTCTTCTCTATACCCGCCTTGCAGTATGTTAGAATGAGAGGATTCAGAAGCGGGTCAGACAGCGAAGCTTGCAGTTGAGCTTGATCTGTGCCCCCTTGAAAACCCGTGATGGGACTGACTAGAGTGACATTCTTGATGCTGAGTCAATTCATACTAACTTCTAGTACTCGGCTCTCTAGGCCGCAAAAGCCTCTGAGGCCAAGGTGACGTGGGACCTGCTCCAAACTGAAATGGGGGGTGGCGAAGACGAGGAGGAGGAGGGGGGGGGAGAGGAGAAGCTGACGCCGGGTCAGGTGTACCGCAAGGCCGCGGGGCTGATGCTAGCGGGCGCAGCCATAGCGGGCGTGTTTGCGGATCCACTTGTCGACTCAATTGGGAGCTTCTCGGCAGCGTCAAACATACCGCCATTCTTCGTCGCCTTTGTGGTGAGAAAGGCTGACACTTCCGCCCTGTATTTTTCATGTGATTATGAATAGGGATTTATCCACTCTGAACATGGAAGGCTTCATCCAGCGAATAGTCAAGAAGGACGAATCTGAAATTGCTGAAAAGGGTGGCACCACGGCAGGTGTCTTAGTCAGGAGATATGTATGCGAGCAGATTAGCGCGCCACTTTCTGTGCCTCGCTGTATACTATGCTGAGGAAGCGTTGCACACACCGCCACTTGCGACCTCGTGTTGTAGGGGGGCCATTCTGACCCTTTTATCCCGTCCCGTCGCTTCACACGCGGACTTCTTTTGCGCTTTTGCGCGTGCGTGGAACGTACTTAGAGTCAAGAGGGCTTCTCGGGATGTTAGGTTCACCAGGATAGATTCAACCGACGGGTGTGGACCTTCACAATCGCCAAAAGCTTTGGCGTGGTTGAAGCTCGGACAGTCATTGTTTGTGTCCAAAGTCTCTTTATGTTGATTAGGGTGCTTACCATACTCTGCTTGATACCGGTGTTATATTCGGTAGCTTGCGTAGGGCCAAAGCAATCTGCCAATACCCCTCCAGATCAAGTGCGTGTCGCTTATGCAGCACTTTACGAAATCTTCTCGTCACCACACTAGGCAAACACTTTTATGCAACTCATAAGCGATCTTCTCCTTTCCCAGGTGACGCCATTCGCCTCCACCGCCAGCGAGCTGGTATCGTCGCTCACGTTCGCCAAGAAGAAACGGAAGCGGAACATCTCCTTGACGTACAGTCAGGTGGGCATCAACTCTGTCATATTCTTGCGTCCTCTCATCTGCTCATGTCCATATGAGAGAACAGCACGGCTCTTAGCCGGAAACGACGAAGTATTCTAAGTTTCATTGTCGGCCAAAGAAGCGGAAAAAGTCACACCGGCGCCTCCAGATCCAAGATCTGCTGGCTCAAACGACCTTCTCTCGTAGAGAGCTTAGGACTTGGCAAGAAAGTTCCAGATATCAAACATTTCGGTGGTAAGGCTTGGACCAGCTGAAGCCGCGTGACCTCGTTGACTCTACCCTCCACTCTACTAGTCCAGTCAGGAGAGAACTCTTACGTACATAACACATTCCTCTGAAGTGTATTGTGTAAAGTGAGCAGGGGACTTCGGAGTTGGCAGAACTTCCTGCCTCCCCATCTCCTGAGTCCATCTTCCAGATTCGAAACAAAATCAGAAGCGAGTGTGTTGACGAAGTCTCCAACCAACTGCGGGTCACGTCGAGCTAACGTACTCCCCTGACCACGATGGCTGCCTGCTCTCGTGCGCAGGTATACGGCGCAATCACGATGAACAACACGGTGTGCCTGGGCATCTTCTTGGCGCTCGTCCACTTCCGCGCGCTGACGTGGAACTTCTCCAGCGAAGTCACCGTCATTCTGCTGACCACTTTCGCAGTGGGCGCTCTGGGCGGGTCCCGAACCACGTTTCCCCTCTGGACCGCCGCACCGGTCCTGGCGTTGTATCCCCTGTCGTTAGGCGTAGTCGCCTTCTTGGACACTTACCTGGGGTGGACGTGATGCACCGCATGTTGACGAGCTCGATGCGCACTTATTTGCTGAAGAGTCGGAGAATCAAAAATGAACGGTTGACTGAATGAGTATTACATGAGGCGCTAGACATAAGTTATATCACCCAATGATGAGGATTTTTGAAAAAATTGCTTTCGTATTGAATCTTCGACAGGACATGAACAGACTTAATGTTAAGTCGTAATCCGCTTGACTTGCATAATTCAAGCCGACGTCGACACGTACGTGGCCCGTGGGTTGACAGTTCTAGGCTTTTATGACTGATGATATCATACATGCTCTATTAGCAACTGCAGCAAATCAGTCACATGAAACAGACAAGCTAAAATTGACTATTTGTTCGCCCCATCATGCTGGCCGCGCAAACATCCGACTTATAAAGCTTGGGAGCATGAATCCGCGAATTCTCCGGGATAACAATTCAAGTTCCCACTGTAGTAGCATGATGAAACTTGGGCCGTCATGAATTGAGTACACATATATGAGTCGGCGGCATGCATGGTAATCAAGACCATTATTCCATGCCGCCATCATCGGCCAGCATTTGCGCTAGATCATGGCCTCCTAACGCCTCTGCCCCCGACGTAGTCCGTAACGCTAGGTCGCGGGCGATCCGAGCCCGCGACTCCATGCACCTTAGAATGTGCATCATAGGCAGTAGGCGACTCGATCATGTGGGGGGACGACCGGACCCAGTGAGCATGCACTACTCCACTTATAGGGCCGGGTCACTACTATTCTTTGCAGATCTGCAGAACATAACATTCACTAATGCATGCTGTATTGAGCTGCCCACTTATCTAAAACAACTGGCACATGTGCTATCGCATGAAGCCGACTCTGCGTGGAATGCATAGTGGTGCAGTGCCATATGGAGATACAGCGGCTTTCACTTCCAAAGTCTCAACACGTCAGTCACAGACGGCCTTGCACGTCATAACTCTAGAGTCGGACCGGACGTAAACGCTAAGGAATTGGCAAGTTGACACAGAGACATGTACTAGGCTAGCGACATACGTTGAAGGCAGCTTGGACTGGCGAGCTGACTCAGAAACTTACATGCCCAATTGTCAAAACAGATACTTACTTGGCCCTCAGACCCATGTATAGGTAAGACAGTCACCTTAAGAGTGGCTGACCAGGTTGAGATTTCCGGTGTCTACTAAGATAACAAGTTGTTGTTGACTTGTTGCAGTCTGCTATATCCCGTTTTCTCAGTGATGTTTACAGGCCTGACATCGACTGCTAAAGGACAATAGCTACCAACGCTTGACATGAGACCTCTTGAAAAAACCAACCCACCTAAAGCGCCCAATGGACGCATTACCACCTACTGTCGTTTCGACACCAAAATGTCCGAAATAGACTGTCGTATACGACCCTCGTGTGGACCATGGATCATCCACGAACACCCTAGGCTTTGACCTTCTTTGCAAAGGCCGCTGGCGCATTGATGGTGGACTCCATGGAGGTGTGCCATTGGACCACGTAGTCGAACACCTGCGGTTTTGACACGTGGCACTGGTGAGCATGGAACGTGCCTCGTCAAAAGCGTGGTGCCTCAGTGTCGTAAGCGAATGCTACGTCGTATGTTATTCTTGGAGCATTTCGCCGTGAAAAGCTGCATGCTCATCTCAGCCCGACTCATTCGCTGCTTCTCGATATTTGTAAGTCGTTCAGAACCACAGCAAAGCGCTGGATAATAGCTGCTTTGCAGTCATTATCGGAGACAAGCGAGTTTTAATACAAGGACTCCCACGAGACAGCCTGTGGAGACCTGCATAAACTTCTGATGTGGATTGCCAAATGATCGAACGGCCTCCCAAGTAGAGGAAACAATCATCTTATCCAGATTTCCGGCAAGCTTGCAATCACGCGACACCGTCATCACACAGCTTGCCACTCCTCACGTCCATAACGGCAAAACATGGATCCACACCTCTGTGATACGGTCCCAGAAAAGGAAGAAACCAGAATAGAGAAGCAGGAGAGGAGCTCGTTACGGCTCTCGAAGAAGAGTACAGCGAGGTACCCATGCAAGAAAGAAGGAAGAAAGCAGCGGAAATTTAAGAGGAACGCGTTGAGTTGTCATGATGAGCGAAACAAGTGGCGAGCAACATTGTAGGAGTATGTCTCTGTAGTTCCCCTCCGGCAGCTTTCAGAGGAGCGGACGAGAACAAAAGCCTGGTGGCCTGGTAATCGCAAAATCCAAACCGCCCACAAAAGCGAAACGCGGTGAGGCGCATTGCCAAAATTCTCCAAAGTCAATTAACGCATTGTACGAGTGATACAAAAACTGTTTCACGAGATCCCTTGTGAGCGAGCCTTACGGGGATATCGGTCTCGTCGTTGCCGAGCGGCTCCGCGAGCACGTTGGCGATCTCGCGCAGGCCCTGGAAGGCGAGGACGGTGAGAATGGTGGCGATGATGCCCCAGTAGCGCGAGTAGAAGATGAACATGTAGCTGATCAGCACCAGCCACGCCGTGTTCATCAGCGTGATGTAGTGGTACAGCGCAAACGGCACCTGCGGAAGGGGGAAGAGTGGTGTCAGGCTTGGGACTGCGCATGTCTTAAAGAAACCATCTTGCTTAAGTTTCGCGGGTCTAGAACCCGGTTGTGGAAGCGGATAAGATTGGTAAAGAGAAGATGGAGAGGCTTCGTCGCGGGCGGACCTTGACGTGGGTCGTTAAGGAGCTTGATGAGAGCGGGAAGGAAAATTTGAACCTGGCTAAAATTTTCTTGAACTAGACCAGAACCCAACACGAACTTCACAGAAAACGCGCCCGCTCCATCTTCGAAGCTCGGACGAGCTTCAATTTGGAGTCCGCCTACAAAATCCGCGTGACAGGGACCCTTGAGGATGCACGAAAGCGAAGCGATGCCAAATCTTGGCTTTTATGACAATAAGAAGCCTTTCTCCTGAAATGCCAGTGATTTACTTTCGTGGAAGCAGCGTCTAGGCAGAGCACGTTTAAGAGGGATCTTCCATAAGGACCGAAGGCAGCCCTTCCGCGCTTCGCAGGTGACTTCGCTGCAACCTCCGCCAAGTCAGTCATCCTAGAGACGCCTTTTTATAAGGTTTAAGGGCATTACACAAAACAACAATGGGGGGATTGCTCAATGCGCCCAACCTGATGCCGGCAGCTCTAAGTTGCGCTATGCCCTCTACGTGACCTAACCGTCTTTTTGTCTCAGAACCCCAAAAAACGACCCCATACCGCAGTGGGTTGGACTCAAATGGTATCAAGCCGGCGTGAAGTTTATTGTGCGCAGTGGGTTGGACTCAAATGGTATCAAGACGGCTTGAAGTTTGTTGTGCCCACCGGCATCTCGGTGGTTCCGTACAGCGACTTGAAGCCGGTGGTGATGCCGCTGATGTTGGCGCTGAGCTCGCACACGGTGCCCTCGCCAATCTCCTCCTTATTGGCCCACAGGTACTGCGTGGCGCACGACTCGAGCTGCACACGGAAGAGGAGATTGGTTCCGTACTGTGTAGCTTGAATGCTAAGAGGTTAGAGTTGCCCAAATTAGGTAAGTTTTGTCCATGTTTCATCACACTTTCGAGTGCGCTCTTTACGACGTGTTGAGAAGAACGAATCTGGCTGCTCTTGGCTTCGTTGCTCCTTTAATCCCAACCGCTCCTGCTTGTCTCGCCGTGACCGTAGGTGAGCTTTCGTACTTCTAGAAGTTCAAGAGAGGATAAAGGCCGGAGTAGGATTCGTTTTCAGGAGCTAGGAGCAAAAGAGGCGCACATCTCAAGCTGCCTGAATGGGACCCGCCCAAGGTGCGGAGGCCTTCTTTGTGTGTGCTTTTGACCAAGATAATGCCTGTCTGGAAGACGAAAACGGAGGCATAGTTGCTGTCCTGACGGAGTAAAAGATGCAACATGGGGACGAGCTACAGTGTGGAGCGACCCGAATACTAGGTCAGAGCTTATTATTCTGCTCAAAGGCACTAAGATATACTGGAACATCACGGCAAAAAGCCCAGAAGACTAGTTCTTCTTCAACGAGCTGAAAACCAGGCGCATTACATCAACTGCAAGTAATAGACCTGCTCAAGGTCGGGGAGGCATCCCAGGCTTGCACCTTATCCATTACTGGTAGAACTCTCAAACTTCGATTGCTACAAGCCTGGAAGTATGGAGCGTGCTGTTAAAACTCGAAAAGTCTTACCCAACTGAAAATTCTGAACCCTGTAGAGTCAAAACCCTGAGGTTCCAAGCCTCACCTCGCTGACGGGGTACTCGCCGGGGTGCAGCGCCAGCAGATGCTCAATCTCCTCATTCCCCACCAGGCCGCATTTCACCACGCGCTCCCAGGTCCACTCATCCACGCCGTTCTCGCGGTTGGTCGGGAGCCAGCCAAAGCCCAGGTACGTCTGCGCAATGGCCCACTTGGCCACCTTGTTGCGCACGGTCCTCGCGCCGGGGAAAGCGTCGTCAGGGATGCGGGTGCGCAGGAGGCCCATCACGGTGTGAACGCTGCCCTCGATGGCGCGCACGGTGTCGTACTGCTTCTGGAAACTGCAGGATTTGGCGATGCCCTGTGTCAAGGAACTAGTAGAGATTGCGGACTCTGGTCCTAGTTGCTGCAGAAGGAGAAGTTTTCGAAGGGGCACTCACTGAAGAACTCTTCCTCATTCTGGTGGCTTCAAAAAGCCGTGATAAAGCGATCAATCCTTCTAAGAAGAGATGCGTGCATGCACCTAGAAACTGTCACTTAGGGTTGCCCGGAGATTATCTCAAGCAAACTCTGGCTGCTTCAAGCTTGATTGACAAGTATTGGGCGAACCTGCGCGCGAATCAGAATCAGTGAATAATGGCGCCAACCAAAAGCAAGCCCTTTAAAATTCGTGCAATGTTCCACTGTGCATTGCAGCGCCTTTGTACCAAACGTCCAGTCCAAGTCAACACTTTCAAGAGATCAAAGTTTTAATTGACAACCGTCTTCGGACATCTTTTTCTCCCATATTTGTGGTAATTGATGACAGGACCTAGCAACTCCAGATTCCCCAAACATGTGTGAATTCAAGATTAGACCCTTACCGGCTGTAACAATCGCTGGCGTGGAACACGAGCATGAACGTCACGATACCACCAAAGCTGCCCCAGATGGCGGACGTAATGTAGGGCCAGCCGCCCGTGTCAAACGAGCCATCAAAGTTCTCGTGGTTGTGGCAGATCGCATAGTAGACGTATGAGAGGATGACATTCTCAAGGATGACCATCCAGAAGGTGAAGCTCTTGAGGCACATCTTGACAGATGTGCCTGCCAACATGAGGGCGTATCGGAGGGGGTAGTTGGCGTCGTAAGTGATTGTGGCGGGGGCCACCTGCAGCAGACAGAATGAGGGGGTGCATAAGCGCAGGAGCACTCCTACCGTTGGCGCTTGCATTGCATTTGACTTGTCGAAACGGGAGGGTATCAGAGGATTCCCACCATTGCTTGAGCTGTAAAATAGAGCACAAGGGTTATGGCGGACCAAGAGCGCATTTACTGCGATGCACGTTCGTTTGCTGCATTGAACGTGAACGCAATGCATGCAACAAGGTGTTCATTTCACACAACGAGGTCGCCATTCACACCACACAATATTGAGATCAAAGTATCCAAGGAACCTACACTTTGAGAAAGAAGTAAAAATGAGGGTTGTGATTGGGAGAGTCAAACGAGGAAGTCCTGAATCTTCAAAAGATGGAATGTACCTTGCCCTTCGTTTGATCACATTTGCAATCTCTTTCAGAAATCACAACCTGCTCACCGAGGACTGAAGTCACAGCTACACTCTGCCCTTCCTTTACTCGCAAACCCTGCCAATTCTGCGGTGCATGCATGCGGCCTGAGTCCCTCCTATTGCAGGGTCAGCCTTTGACATAGACCCTCACCAGAATTTCACAGGGTACGACTCTTTTTCACACCACTCTCACCTTCCCTTCGTCCTTCAGCTTCTCCAATGCGGCCGAGAAATCAGAAGTCTCCGCCCGCCGGAATTTGCTGCCGATGGCGGCGGGAAGTCGCTTGATGTGCCCGTTCTCCATAGCGGCGCTTTGATCGCCGAGCAGGGGGGTGGACGTACTGGAAGCCATGACTATTCTCTATCACGGTGGCACACTAGTCAACCTGCCACCGAAAAAAACCAAGCATGTTACAAAGGGGCTTTGAGTTTTAAATCAGATGCGATCAGTGCTACATGGGCCCTCACAATTGCTTGGTTGACACCATGTGGTCCAAAGGCGCATTTACATGTAGCTGCATTTGAGTGCCGGGGTGCAGCAAAGTCAGAACATTGACTCCACGTTCATGGAGGCAATGCAAAGTCCAGGGGCAGAATCAAGTGCTCTGAAATCAGCTGGGGGTCATTGCTGAAAGTAGCGAAACCACGTTCAGTGGTTCTTGAGCAGCAGTGATGCTTGACTGTCAGTGAGCCTGAGAGACAGGGACTGTTTGCATTCAGATTCACCCGTAAGAAAACCCTTCACTCCATCATCAGTAAAGAGGACAAGGGCAATGTCCTGGCTCTCGCAACGAATCACATGAAGTTCCAAAAGTGCTATCCAGTCTGTAATTGCCATAGCAGTATTCTGAGAGACCCTGCATTGGCAATAACGCGGGCAATAACGACATCAGCATTGATACACCAAACCAGAACTTATTCAAAAGGAGCAGCCGATTCTTCCAGAGTCCTCAGCCAAAGCTTTGTGTTCGTGTAGCAATGTTGGTTGATGAACTGCAAGCGGATACCACAGATCTCAAAGGTCCGATGGATCTCTCGACATTCCTGCCTAGATAAGCAGTGGCCTTGCCGATGAGCTCAAGCGTATCACTTACCAATGCAAGAAGCCGGCTCCACATCAACAGAGCGGTTTGCTTTGCGCCCAGCCGCAGATTGTGCTCAACTACCGGCAGAGCTGCCAGCCTAATCACTTTGAAGAAAATGGTGGAGAGGAGTTGACTTTCGCTATTACCTGAACATTTTAAGACTGGAAGTTACATACCGTACTGTGTTTCAAAATTAGGCGATCCTGTGTTGGACTTGAAGGGGCCACCGCCCAGGGGCCAGCCTCCAGGCCCTAGGTATACCGTAGCGCCAAGGGAACTCACCTGAAGTTAAATATTTTGGGGTCGGTGTGAAAATTTTGAAACTATTTGAAATCCGAGGTTGAAATGACGAAATGAAAAATATTGGTAAAAGTATTGTCATACGGCTGAAATATAGGGGGAAATGGGCAAAAAAAACCAGATTCGCCTTTTGTGCGAAATGTTGGAAAATATCCATTCCGCTCGGTGAAACCTAAAATCTTTCGAAATCAATTATTCGCACAAAAAGGTGGTGAATTCCCTTGGCGCTACGGTAGCTGAGGGCATGCCGCATTAGGATTCTGGAATCTCCCTTCTATGTCAGCGATCTGAATTCCTGACACTGACACTTCAAAGTTCAGAGGTGTTTATTGTACCTACCAACCAGTTTCTCAGCTCGCGCCACCATTAATGCACAGGTACCTAGGTACCTACCGCAGGAGGTACCCGGCTACCCTGGTCCCCGGAGACTTGAAAGTCAAGAAATAATTTCTTTTTTTGAAATACCGGTTAAGCCAAGGTTTGATTTAAAAAACCTCAACTTACCTTACACCCAGAACGCCTGATCCACAGGTGTACCAACGCTAATCACCGTGCTAACCCTCCCCATCTTGGTGCGGTTTAATTTATGATCATCTCTAACGTATATCATTTCTTGAGTTCGATCCTGATTCCTGGGTCCTGACTCTGAGTTTGTGTGCCCGGGCCTGTGGTAGGTACCGTAGTTATTAAACGGTGCTACGTACCTATATTGGTACCTATATTGGCTAAAGCTTGCAGGTTGCTCGGGAAGAAGCTGGTACCTAGGTAGTTCGAGGGTAAGTAGGTACGTGGTACCAACGGATTTGCGCATCCAGTAGGTACGGGCATAGGTACCTCGAGGCAGGTACGTACCTCTACATATATATCATAACCATAAAATTCAATAATAATAATAAGGCTCTATTTGTAAATATACGAAGAGAAAACTTCTGGTTTATTTAGGTACACTGAAACCCTAACCACTAATGGCTCGTTCCGCACCCGGACCCACCCTGGTCCCTAGCCACCAGATTAACCCCGGTCCCCACCCGTCTTCGTCGGCTCCTTATTACTGTCAGACCTTATTACACTTATGAAGTTTACTTCTTCCTATCTGAATTTCGGCCCGTCTTTGGTACCCCGCTCACTGGTCAGGTACAGGTGGGTATCAGCAAAAACTGTACCTACTCTAACCCAAAGGTCGCGCCGCGCCGGTATGAGCACCGGCATCTACCGGTCTTGTCAATCGAAAGCTTATATGCATGTTGACGAACATTCTGCAGAATACGTACCGGCTTCATGCAAGTCAGATTACAAAGGGGGAGTCGGGCTCTCGATTCGATACAACCGATTCCGGGCCCTCTATAATTACGGTATGTGCAGAGACCACGGCCCGTATGCGTGCTCATATTTCCTGTCTTCATGGCCCGGGGCCGGCCAATGTTGACGTTCGCGACAGAGACGACGTGAACCCGTCCTCATTAATGCGTTCGATCACGGCCGGTACTGGTCGGAGCTCAAAATCCTCCGTGCGAAAAGCATCCGAGCCGAGCACCAAACCCTGTCGCCCGTTCGGGAAAGGTCTATTTGGAGAACCCGGTACGCTTTCCCGGGACACTAGCTCTGCATAGCCTATTGTGCACGACCGGTGCACTTGGTACGGAGATTACCTTTAATACCGTAGGTCAATGTACAGACCGTACGGATGGTACCTGCCTACCTAGCTACGAGTAGCCTACGACTGTCCCGTGTACAGTCTTCCAGTCGCGACCTTGTTCGGAGGGGACGAGTCACGACTCACGACGGAACTGGAAACCGGCTAGGTACCTACCGTACCTACCTACCTAGTAGAGGCAGCTAGGCTCTAGCCTTTGAAGTTTGTGGTCACAACTCATGAGCTCTGCGCTGCAACTGGAGGAAAAGTATAATAATAGAGTTGAGACTTGAGACCCGTTCATGCTGTCATGCCAATGGTGGTCGCGAGGTGAAAGAAGTGGTATGCTGCTGCCACGAGCCGGCAGGTATCTACTTTGTGTTTCTGCAAGGTTATTGAAGGGTTCAGGACTAATGGTCAGTGCCTTGGTACAGCAGGGCATAGCAGGGCTGCGAAGCGTCTGACTGGGTTGCTCAAACAGGGTGCGTGCCGTAGGGGCGGGCAGAAACCAAGGGACGGCCTGGCCTGTTCTGGAAACGAGGGCATAAATGACATAGTACAACGGCTGCGCTCCCGACAGTATATTTAGCCCCAGTATAGGGACAAGCCTTGTTGCAGGCAAGTAGTCGCTGAGAGCCGTACAGAAATCCCAAGAGAAGGCTGCATTACTGCCGCTGTGTGGCTGATTGCACCAGACAGGTGAGCCCTTGTGTAGTGTATCATGTCAAGCTGCTGCTGATTTCCTCTGTCTTCTGGCCAACTCTTCTTGACTTTGGAGAAAACATGACAACATCCCTGAGCATACGTGGAGCGAAATCCAACGCATTATAGGGCGACATGGCCAGACTTCAACGACCCGACTGCAGCGACAATAGTGCATTGTAGTTTCGCCTCCCTTTGACACTTTCGTTTGATGTTTGAGGGCTGAAGAAGTAAGACATGATTCTTCAATGTCTGGAACGAAAAAATCTCAGGAGCTTGCTCAGGATGCTGTGTAGTACTTACTGAGTCAGTTGATTGGGTTTTCTTTTCCTAAACCCTGATCCTGGGCCCCAAAGTGGTTTTAAAGAGTCATATTACAAGAAATCAGCTCGTCAGGTGCATCAACTTGACAGGCAAGATACAGGGGTTTCTCGTGCGCGTAGACAGGCAGCATGACATCAAACTTTGGTCTGCAGTACTTGTAGATGCTTCATATCGTACAAGCTATGAGGGAGAGAGACCCAATGTAGACAGCAAAGTTCGCAGCTTCTGCTACAGCATCTTCAGGTTCTGTCTGTATCTCAGACTACACAATCACTTCTGATGTCCAAGTTAAGTGGTAAAAATGCCTGGGCCTGAATCCTGACAGCAGCAGCAAATGCTGAAGTTTAATGGCTGGTACACACTTAAGCCAACCAAGGCCGTTTGGTGTCTCTCTGATTTAGCGTGTCGCTGCCGAAGCTTCCTTAAAAGATTGCTTGGAGCGGGCGCTTTTGTCTCAGCCCAAGCTCAAACTCAAATCACAAAGCATGGCCCTGACAGCAACTTCTGTTGGTGGCAGGCTTGCGCGCGTTTAACCAGTCTATCAGGCGGTGTTCTTCTCATGTTATCATTGCAGTGCCTCGTCTCACTTGTCAGCGTGGAAAGAAAGAAAACCAGCTTCTGAGATCAAGATTGGCAGATGCAAGAAGTTCATACAAGCGCCTAACTTCATCTATGTGTCACTGTTGTTCTTTGTGCAAATTGACCGCGAAAACTTCTTTCATCCCACAGAAACGTAAACCCTGGTCAGTTTTCTCATGAATGACGTTTCCCCAGCAGTGCAATGGCCCCCGGCATGGAGATCGACGCTGCCAAGTTTGATGCGGAGATAGGAAGCTTGCAGCAGCTGCCCGCGGCAATGAACAACAACGGGAACCTGTTCAGGCCCCTTTCCAGCAACGTCTATGTTGAGGAGGTGGAGAAGCTCAGGAGTGCTGGCAAGGTCAGTACGAAGTTAGCCCATTCTTTGGCAGCCTTATGATTCAACTAAGTGATCCTAGACAGGTCCACGGAGTTTTAAGCAGATGGCATGTTGTGATCAAACTACATTTTCGTGACACCCCCATGAAAGCTCTTTGGAGGCCATCATTTATTGTTGATCTTGAGGAACTTGAAGGAGGAGTTTAGTTGCATTGTGACAGTAAGTCGGATGTATCTTCTGGCTCAGACTAGGCAAGGGAGACAAGTGCGTTTACACTTGTTACTGTTGAGGTGTGGCTGGAGCTGCTTGTTCACTGGCCGGACGTCTGCAATGAGAGCTGCAGCTGCGTTTTTTCTGAGTAAGAGCAGTAGATGTCGGGTGCAGCGTTCAGTCCCACATGATTCTGCTCTCAAGTATCTTCTGCTGATTCCTTTTGCGACTCTGCCTCCAGATTGCCCCGATGACCATCTTGTACGACCCCAACAAGACGCTGCTCCACCTGTTCGCGTGGAGCAGCACGGTGACCAAAATCGTGTTCAGCAGCCCCTTCTTCTGGCTTCTGATGACAATGAACGTTGTGCTGAGCATCGTTTACTACACCGCGCTCGGCAACTCGGAGAGTGTCGACTTCTTTGTGGACGCGCATGGCTGGCCCTGGATGAGCAGCTTCATCTACGGTTTCTTCGGCGGGCTCGTCACCTTCATGGTCGTCATTCACGCGGGCGACTGCTATGCCAGGTTAGTACGAGCCCCTCAAACCCAGCACCAAGAAAATGTTTGTCTGAAGCTTAAGTTCCAATCTAGGAATTGGAGGTATTTAAGGCATTCATATCTCAATCTGCAAGTCCAGGCGTCCCTAGTCGTGACCTTCTTCATATAGAGGTTTGACCTGATGCCGCGAAGACAATCCGTTCCCTTTCTGCATATTATTTCATGTTTTGGTGTATGGAACCTGATCGAAACTCATAGGCTTGCTGTCAAGACAACTTGCAATCCGCTAGAATCAACTGGGCTCCAAAAACCGTCGCTTCTATCTCGTGTGACCAGCTATGGAAACAGCTGTAGCACCACTTCATAAGAAGCCCAGTAAACTGATCAGAGCGCTCCAGTCGTTGCTAATACCAACTTCTACCGTACGGCCAAAGGATTCGCCACCTTTATGTGCGGAAAACTGATTTGCGTATGTTTTGAGTTTTTGCCTCGCGCTTAGAGAAATATATCACAATTCGCACAAGGCAAAGCTCTGCTTCTTAAGCCCTGCAGATGAGTGGTTTACGCATCTTTGAGATACATTCTTAGTTTCGCCTTTTCTCGATAAGGCTCCCATTTCCTTCCAGACTTTTAGGGGCAAGTTACCTTGGCGGTATGCTATCTCGGATCGCATTGCGACACCACACGAGCGCCCCCGTGCAAGCAGCTCCTTTCCCCCTCGCAGATTCTTCCAGCAGTACAACACGGTGCGCGCTATCGAGATCAACATTAACACCGTGATCAACATCCTGCGCACGCACCTGCCCAACGATGTCTTTGACGGCGCCAACGAGCTGCGTGCGACTGTTGCGCGCTGGGTAGTGGCACAGGTCAGTCTGTGGACCAGAAGGTGCAGCAAGTGGATCAATAGTAACCGGACTTACAGCAACCTTGCTTCAGCAGGGGACGTGCAACGCAAGAGAACACTGACTCGGACACCTGCATACTGAGATCGGCTTCCCCCAACTGCAATTCAGCACTAAAGTTGCATTCTTTTTAAATCAGTTCGGCACTTCATTCAGTTGCCCGGTGAGTTCGATACTGCAGAGAGATGCCAGCCTCTTACCAGACGGAACGAAGAATCTTTCTGGCCGGAAATTGGTCCCGGGTGACCCTCGCATGAGGTATGAGTGCACCTTCCGAGAGCGCCAACACAACCCCTTCTCGTCACCCATCCCCCAAATTATAAAACGACCTTATGACCTGCAAAATTCGTTTTCTATCAGGTGTATCTGGGTTTCGGCTGGCTGCCGTCGTACCGCGAGAACGGCGTCGACGAGTGGGCGTGGGCCAAGGTCAACGAGTACGGCCTCATCAGCGCTTCAGATAGGGAGGCGCTCATGAAGGTGCCCGTTGGGGAGTACCCCATCACCGAGGTGGGTCGGGCCGGCCGCGCACTGCTTCTGCTGCAGCTCAGCCTTTGGAGTCAAACTTCTGTTGAGAAGAAGTTTGACAGTTGACAGTTGACAGAAGAAGTTCTCAACAGTTGTTTGGTTTTGTGCACGGATTCGAGGTCGAGTTTGAAACGAAGTCTCACCGGATTAGTCAATGCTTACTAAGTTCTTATGGGCTCTCAAAGTCGACTCGGGGTTGTGACTAGGGAAAGGGAAGAGCTGAAGTCAAAGGGATCCCTGAAAAGAAGATCTGTCTAACTGGTACTGACCTTGTTTGCTGAGGGCATGGTTCAACGGGACGGCCAAATAAAATACCTTCCTAAAGTTTGGGTTCGCTTGAAGCGGTGTCTCAAGGAAAAGGGCCGATCCCACTTGATGGCCAATGGCAATGGTAAGCCTGTTGAAAAGGGTTGCTCACAGTGAGTTGTCCTTGTAGGACTCCTTGTGGACAGTGCTCTCAGTGCCGATTGGCGGAGGGCTTCTCTCACGCTGACTCTTGATCTGATGACTTGCCTTCCTTTCGAAGCTACCTGATTCGATGTTGATGGGGTAATATTCGACGCTTGGCATCACTTCAGTGGGTTTCAGGAACGTGCATTGGACAGTCGGGCTGGGCTGTCTGGGTTCTACGTCCGGCGACCACTCCGGTTGGCCGCCTTTGTTCCCGTCTGATTGGATCCCATGTCATCACTCAGGTCGTTTTGCCGATGTCCCATGTTCTGCGCATCCGGCCTGGCGATTACCCTTCAGAGACTTTGTGACGCAGTCGTTGGCTGATCGAGCTGACCGGTGTCTCACCCACCTGTTGCAGATCACGACGAGCTGCAGTCAGCTGCTGTGGGAGTACGTGAAGGCGGGCAAGATTGGCGATAACGTGGCGGCGGAGCTGGGGGGCCAGATGAGGGACATCCAGAATAACTTCTTCGCCCTTTATGCAACCACCGAACAGCCGGTGAGCTCATTCGCCTGCGCGTCTCCCGGTCTGGAAAGGCAACTTGGCGGAACAAGTCCAGGCCTTCTTAGTTGTTGCTAAGGTCTTCTGCTTTTGCTGACGTTGGCTCGAGATGGGCTTCTGCCCACGTTGGTCGGGACAGATGCAACCAGAGCCCCGCAAGTGGTGGGAGCATAGGCAGAGCATTGCGATGGTCTGGATACAGCCCGTGATGCTAACGGCACTGTGTCGATACCGGAGAGTGTCTATCTATTCCTGACGCAGGACCCGCAGTCTCCTGACTTACGCGCTACCCGAGAAGCTGTTGCATTCGATCCATGGCGCTTTTTAACTCTCTGTTGCAATACAGGTCTGTTTGATGGAATAGCGGATTGTTAGATTCCGACGATGCCACTGGTCGTGCATCAATCAACCAATCCTATTGAGAACCTCTCGCCCTTCGTGCACTTACTTTTCCTTCACCGGACCTTCTTTTGTGACAAGCCAACAGCACGAGCCAACCGTACTAAACCTGAATCAACAAGCCCCAAACCGTACCCGGTTTCTGCGCAGGTGCCGTTTGCGATGTACCACTACATCAGCCTGGTAAACAATTTGTGGCTGCTCCTGTTGGCGTACCAGTGGATCTTCTACAGCTACTACTGGGGCATCTTCGCGTGCTTCCTCAACGTCTACGCCTTCCTCGGCCTGCGCGAGCTCGCCAACAACCTCGCCGAGCCCTTCGGCAGCGACGAGAGCGACATCCCGGGTGAGGGGGCCTGCCCGGCGGTCGCCTAAACTGCGCTTTGTCTTTGGCTTCCAACGAAACCTGCGATACGAGCAGTGTGACCCTGTGAAAGCTTCTGTTGCGTCTTTGACAGTTTGTTGTCAAAGAACGTGATGACCTCGCGATATTTACCCTCCCGTGATAAGGACCTTGGTCTTTCAAAGGAACAAACGCGCTTCCGTTGCTTTTCCGCTGCCCAAAGCTGCCAGTGAGAGCATTGTTCTTCGCTCCAAGATGAGCAGATTTAAGTGAGTAAACGATCCTTAGACGGTCAGTCGGGCATCGGAGGACAGCCTGGCAAATGCACCTCCAAACATCTCGGAGGCGTTACGAAGTATATCGGGCGATTGGCCGAGTGCAGGCCCCAACTCAGCAGTGTGCAGCACCAGGGATACGCTCCATTTGGGTTTATGACTGATCGAAATTGATCGCTGATCTCGGGTGTGCGAAGCTGCCCGAAAAGCCCCTGAATTGCCCAGTTGCGTACGCCGTCGCTTCACCTTATCCCGACTGCGCATTCCGCTGACCGGGCACCGCTCCTGTGTTGGCAGTGTTCGATTTCGTGGTCAAGTGGCACACCCGGGTCGACAACTTCATCCACCTGCCCGTCAAGTTTGGCGAGCCGCTGATCTCCCGTCATGAGAGTGGAGTATCACAATGAAAACACCTCGATGCCTTTGATTAGTTGCCCTAGTTCGTTAGGTTTAGATAGGGGAACAAACACTTAATCGACGGTCCAAAAGGTAGTGCTTCGATTTGGTTGAGGTCTTCACTTTTGTTGGTAACTATAGGTGCTAGTGATACAGGGGCTATCTAATTGCGACGGCCACAAGTGTCGTCAGTTGGTTCATGATCGTAGCATTTATGAGGCTAAAGTTCCATGGAAGCCCACGGTCCGGATGCGGTAGAGATAGATGTTACAAACGGTTGCTTTTTGGTTTGAGGTTTGGAAATCCATGCCCGTATCTCTAATGTGCGACAGTATACCTCTACTGCCAAGTTGCGCTGATATAGCACTTCTGGGCGTTGTCAACCTCCTTCATGGTATTAGTGCCTTGTCAACGTCCAAAAGTGTTCGCAGTTGTTTCGATGCATGGTGGAGCGTTAACAGGCTTCTTGCAATTATCTTGTTGACACTTAAAACGTGCGTGAGCGGCCCGGCCTGAAAGGAGCAATATGCGCAGTCACTTCTCGGACTTAGCGTGGCAAGTTCCTTGCATGCACTCCTATGTATATGTCAGACGGACCTCCCAGTCAAGATTATACTCGAACTGTACGGAGCATTCATTAAGCTCATGTGACGTACATGGCCCGCGCCTGCATGTGTTCAGTCTCCGTAATCGTAAATGAGCCAGATTGGGCATAAGCTCCTCGTGAAGCACACAAATGTTTTGGAATTTGATTGTGAGGCGCTTCACGGCCTAGGCATACCAGCGCTTGGGCGCTGGACGTACATGCTGAATTATCTATTATGAAGCCATATGAACGGATCTTATAGTATGTCGAGCAAAGGCGGCCGGGCCAGTCGAGGCTAGCCCTAGGATCCTCGCGGAACAATTACCGTCTGCACATGATGAATTGCTTCCTTGGAGCGAAGGCAAGTAGTGGTGCTTGACAGGCATACAGAGGTTTTGAATCCAGGGTATATAAGGTCAAAGAATGTCGTTTACCAACGCGCTAAGGTGGCATTGTTTTGAGGTGGCCCCTTCTACTCTAACGCGCTCCCTTCAGTGACTAATACAGGACGTAATCCAGAAGTAACAGGCTAAGTTAAGGTGCTGCTATCGTTCAGGAAAGGAAGTCAACGCCCCACATAGGGAGCTAAGCTACCGACTCAGACTTGTTAGCACAAGGTATACCAGAAGCAACACAAGAAGCGAAAGCTAGCATAGTCTATACACATAGGCCAGCACGGCCCTCTTTGGCTGCCCAAACATCGCGGAATAGGACAACAACTCACGTCACTGGGGTTTGCCCTCGCGGGGGTTTTGCTCCCGTACGTCGACGTTCAGCCGGAACTGGCTGCTTTGGAGGGCTTCTAAATATTCGTCCGCCGGCATGGGCTTGTCCGGCCAACCGGGCAGCTTTGCTCTGTACCCGCCTAGAATGCTGGCCATCGACCGCCCGGCCCCCCCCTCCGTCCCGCTAGACTGAGTGAGCGACTGCTGACTGCTAGCAATTGGTGAGACGCCCCGACTCCCCGCATCCAGGAGCGCCGCGCGGCCCCCCCCGGCAGCTTCCCGTATGGCCCCCTCCTTCGCCCGGACCTCCTTAAAAGCAGAAACCCCGGGAACCCCAAACCCCACCGTTGGAACCGGCGCCTGTTCCCAAACCCGCCCTCCGCACCCGCTGCTTATCCGGTGAATAGGGAGCGATTCGGCTGACCCCCACTTTTTGCCCGGGGTGCTTCCCTCGTGTGGGACCTCCCCTTGTGGCCCCCTTTCAGCGTCAGAGTTCCACGTCTCGCTGCTGCTGCTCCGCCAGAGCAGGGAGCCCCCCAGGGCCCTGTTTTGGCCGGCGCTCACTCCAGGTCCCGAGCCTGACGAGCTGGCGGTGGGCGTCGAGGCGCGCGCAGGGCCTCCGATCGCAGACAGGGACATACCCGCCTTCATGCTGTCCAGGTAAGCGGCATATGCCGTGCTGGCGGCGACCGATGCCATGGCGTCACCTGTGAAAATGACACGTGCACTTCTATTCACCATTTGACTCGTCAGAATCGTCGAGTCCGACAATTGCTGCCGTCACAGCTCGTCAACAACATGTCGATGCAACTGAGAGAATTCATTACAAGTGGGAGATAGAATCCCGGCGTCGGTCTTGTTTGGGCAGGGACTCGCGGATGCCAGAGTGAGTAGTAATCGAAGATTCACTGTAGTCAGTGAACCTGGATGCAGTGCACGAAGCAGAAAGATGAACCTAGTGTGCCTTCTCAAGCGGGCCCGTCTTGCTCCACGTACATAGCCCTCAGTGCAGGCAACGACATCCGCATTCAGGAGTTACACTAAGGGCCGTCGTACCGAGATTTGATCACTATCTCGACGATGGTCACCAATTGGACACAGCATGTCAGGACTTCAGCCAAACGTTGAAGGCTACTTCAGTAGAGAATCGTGACCACAACCCCAGAGGACGTACCTGGCGCCAGTAACTGCGGCGGACTCGGTCGCCGAGCTGTTGGATGCGGTTGCGCGGCGCGCCAATCCTCGTTCGGCGCTTCTCCCGAGCCCAGCTCCAGCGTCAGATTCAGGGGCGGCTCCTGCGAGCGCCCACTCTTCCCCTTCTGCTTCTTGTTGCCCGTGTCGAATGACCTCTGACGGGCCAGCCTCCGTTCCTCCCCCGCATCCAGACCCTCGTGCGACCGTTTCCGCAGCGGTTTGACCCCCACCGCAGAGCTCACGTCCAGCGACGCGACGGACGAAGTGCCCGACTGAGCGGCCCAGTTGCGCAGAGAGACAGACGCGGGGGATGATCCCCCAAACACGCTGTACGGCAACGCGGCTTCTCCCAGGGGGGGGGTGTCGGCGCGGGTGTCGCGGGACCCCCCCAAGGCGGAGCTGGAAAGCTCGAGGGGCTTAAGGGGGTCCATCCGAACGTCTTGCAAGCGCCGTGCAGGACCGGTGGGCTGTGAGGCGGACAAGAAGGCAAAAAGAGCGCGGGGGGGAATACCCATTGGAGCGCCCGTAGGGGGCGCAACAGAAAACTGCGTGAGGGTTGGCACGGCGGAATGCCTTGAAGCTTCCGTGCTGGTCAGGAGGGGCGGCAGCGCGATCCCCTTGATCTCCCTCAACGCCTTCGAGCGAGCAGCCTCAACCACGGCGTTGTAGCTGCCCCCGAAGATGAGCCCCGCGGCCTGCGCAACAGCAGGCTCGATGCCGCCCCTCTCTACCGGCCCCGCCTCTCTGCCTTCCATCCGCGACAGCAAGTCGGCTTCCTTTCGGGCCCCCCGAGGCTCCTCTTGCGGCTGTCTCGGCCGCGTGTCTAGAGCCACGCTGTGGAAAGCCGAAGTCGCCGGCGGGCGCACTGGGCTCGGGAAGACGGGGGAGGGGGGCTTCATTGCAGCGCCTTGCACGTGCGCCCAGGTGCTGACAGGCACTGTTTCTGCAGACGCTGCAATGCTCGAGATGTTGGCCTTGAACTGTTCGTACCACGCCGACTGTTCCTCTACAAGCTGAGCGGCCTGGCCCGTGCTCGCCAGGTGGCGGCCTCCCCTCGCGCCATCTGGGGATATTTTCTGCAAGGCCTGTAGGAGGGGGGACGGGCTTGGAGCGAGAGGGTGTGACCCAGGGACCGCATCTAATTTCGCAGCTCCCGACTTGGTCTCAGTGTCCTGCCGCTCGTGGGGGGTGGCGGTGAGCTCTAGACTTAACCAGCTGGGTTTCTCGCTAACCTTGGCGTCCCTAACCTGGGCACGTTCATGCTGAGGGGCCCGCACCCACTCCGACCCCCCTCCAAGCGACGGAGTGCCTGGCGAGGCCCACTGCAACTCAGGCCGCGCCTTGTCACCCGGAAACGGCTTAGACCCCAGTGCCAAGTTGGGCACGGCACCCAATCCCTGCGTGCCAGGTGGCACGCCATGGTGCCCCAGGGACGCATGCCACGCCCCGCTCGCACGCGCAGCCAAGTCCTCAGGCACGGGGAGAACTGCGGCGGGGGCCTCTGGGGGCCTGCGAGGGCCAGGTAACAGGGGGGATCCCCCAAGGGACACAGCAGGGGCAGAAGCATTGAGCAGTCCCGCGACATTAGGGGCAGCCCATTTCGAGGCTTCAGTGCGAGACCAGGTGGAAGCCGCGAGGGAGCGGGGGTCGATACCGCTGAGATTGGGGATGAGGGGGGCAATCCCAAGGCCAACGGGGCGGGGGGGAAACGTGGGTCCTTGGAAAGACGAGGGGTGAGCGGGGCCCGCTTCTGTGGAGAGGAGCAGAGGGGGGGTTCAGTTTGTTTGCAAACGCAGCAGGGCATGGTAAATGATGCACTTGCAACTCATATACTGGCTCACTGTGAGCGGTGAGAAGACATGAAAACCTGGAAGATGTGCATATTAAAGTGAATCTATGGAGATTGCAAGCATTTGAAATCTGTGATCAAAGATCCAATTCAATCAAGGGTTGAGGGAATTGAACACCCCAGCAGATGTAATCACTGATCCCCCAAAGTACGCACAGACTATGCCAGAACGTGAAAAAGCTGGACAGCAGCAGCAATCTAACGACAAAAGAGAATTAGAATTAAGATAACCTTTTCAAACAGCTGGCCGTGCATCTCTGAGCTTGGACCCCATGCTACCAGCTAGGACAGCAAAAGCTCAGCCTGGCCAATCCATCCACTGGTCTGCTTTCTCAGACAATGAGATTGTCGCACCAAATATGATGCATGAGACAACAAAAGGCGGCTTCCTTGATCATCCTAAGCTCCCACAGCAGGCAAGATCAGAGCCCATGCTAAAGCTCGAAACGCGCTGCCCCACTCACCCCTTGAACCCAGCCCCTCTGCGCCTGCTATCGTAGTTCCCCGCTCCCTACCAGCATGATGCGTCATGCCAGGAGAGCCCCCCGCATCCCTGGAACTCTCCGCATGCTCATCAGCGCCTCTCTCCCCTGCACCTCTCTCCCCTGCATGCCCCACCCCCCCCCTTGGGCCCACCCCCCCCAGATGGGCAG
>DF237363.1:23415-82630 GCA_000708835.1 Klebsormidium nitens | reverse complement strand
TCGACGACTTTTGATGCATTGGCTTGACTTGCCATATGAGACTGTCAGTACGTCAGAAAGTCACTCACTCAATAGCACGTCAACCTACTCTACTGGAATTTTCCACAACGTGACCACAACATCTGAGCACCCGTAAGAAACCTGAATCAGAGAAATGGCAAGCTGCATACACATACACACCTTAGATTGCACACCAGGAGCCACTGGAGCTGGGACGGGCTGCGGCGCGACCAGCTCCTTGGTCGTTTCTTTCAGGCTTGCTCCCACTCCCATCGGAAAGGCGCTCAGGCCCCGGCAATGCTGCCCTGCAGTGACACACTATGACACTGGCTGTACTGCATGGGGGTTTGAAGGTGGCCCAGCGTCCATAGCTTATGGGATCTGGGCCAAACCGGGCACTTTCCGTTCGGTTCAGCTGAATCCGGCCGGATGAACCCGGCCCATCGGACGGCCGAGAAAGTTGGGGGGAATTGGAGACTCGCGCCGCCCCTGCACAGTGTACTGTCAGAAACACTTACAATCAAGCCCCGCGGCGAGGGTTCCGACGGCGGCCGCCAGATCCGCGCGGCCGCCATGATTCGAACATCGAATGCCTGTTATGCGCGCGCTGCAAGCGAGCAGCGTTCAAACCACCTGTTGCTGACGGTAGGACAGGGCTGAATGCTGAAGACCATGAACAGATAAAGCAGCGCTAGAAGACAGGCCCAAGAGGCGCCAGCGAAGAGGATCGAAACATGGCGGCCACCGCTGCTGCATTGCGGCAGAGCGCTCTTGGTGGAAGCATCGGTCTCCACCAACAGGACAATGTGGTGGCAAACCGGCAGCCATCACGTTGGGTGAATGGCATCTGCAGATGTCGGGCGGGGATGGAGCACCCGAGAAACAACTCCTTTCCCACGCAGCCCAAGGTAAGAAGAGTGTTTAAATACTACTTTGGGTGACGGTAGAAGCAAAAGTGTTGAAAGATGCTTGTCTCTGTCACAGCATAAGCTGAGCTGCTTCTTACCGTGAGAAGCATTTTTGATCCATGTCAATCAGGCCAGATATAAAGCATTGACCGCCACAGATTCGAAATGTGCTTTCCTAGCCGTGTGTAAATGTGCATAGAGCAAGCATTGTCTCAAACACCAATGATAACCCTAATGCAATGAGTGCGAGGCCCCACATTTGTGGTGAAAGATACGCAATGACCAGAGTTGATTACCAATCCTTCTCCAGAGACAGCCGGTTTTCTGAAATGCAAAGCAACCCCAATGTGCCCCTCGGCCTCACAAACTTGTGTCCGTCTGTTCAGTTTCTCTGGGCTACTTGCTTCTGAGGCATTGGCTTTCTAGAGAAGGATTCCTGGTAGAGCACTTTCAAAATTGCTGTTGGCTACATATGCACCAGAGCTAGAATGGATCATCTTGGTGGACATTTTGTCCAGCGTGATCATGCGCAGCTGTGCACGCCGCTGCTTAAGCAAAATCAAATAGTGCACGCCGCTGTCGTGCTTCATTCCTGCGATGATGTTGGTTCGAATTCCAAAGCAGGACCTTTTTGCGTGTGCGTCTGTCCTCTCGCAAGAAACTGCTGAGTATCTGGACAGCAGTGTGAACAGCTTTGGAAAAGTCACATGGAGCAATGGGAAGAATGACCCTTACATCCTGACAGACATCAAGAGAACATAGTGACACTATTGTCCTGATAGGGATAGTGGCATACCATACAACATCTCCAGTTGACTTGTGCTTCGCCAATTAGGGAGAAACATAGCAGGCAACTCGTACAATATTCTGTCAAAGCTAGGTGGACCATTCAAGTTGTCGGTCGCTGACCGACTGCTGCATGGGAGTTCCCCTGGGGTATAGTTTGCACATCGAGATCCTTGGAACCAAGTATTCGCTTCTCGTGATGTTGAATTGAATCTCTTATCATTCTGCAGCACTACCAGCCATCCCGGAGCTGCTCTCTGGTCCTGAAGGCGGCCGCCGAAGCTAGCGCCAGCACTCAGGAGCTGCCTCCAACACAATCCGAGGTAGAAGGGAAAGGTGCAGAGGCGAAGGAAGCTGAGGCAAAGCCAGAGAAGCCGGCGAAGCCGACACGTAGGTCACTCTACCTTTGAGCTGTTTGAAGCAGCATTCAGCAGTTGCTTTAGGCTGGAGCTCCGATTGCCAGGGAGGCTGCCATGTTTCTGATTCCTGATTCAAAGAGGACAGAAACGCAGGTTCGCACTTACGTTCTGGGCAAAGTGTCCAGAAAATTGACGAGCTTGCCAGCCCCATTTGCCACGGTGCATCCTCATGCAGTTGCAAACAAGAGGTCTGCTGAGAATCTGTAGGCTGAGATATTGATAAGCTTCAAACGACGGTATCTGAACGCGGGCTGTTCTCTGCTCCGCACTTGTACCCGCTCTAAACCCCCATAGTAGCCTTGTCTGTCCCCATGTGGTGACCTTGGTTCTATCCAAGCTCATTGCTTTCCTTAAGACCGTCGAAGTGTTTCTCAGGAGCAGAGATCTCATAAGATGCAAAGCAGCTTCGCCGTCGATGGACTACAACATTGTTGATTTTGAACGTTTCTCGTTGGTGTTTGCTTCTGTGCAGTGAAGAAGGGACAGGTCGTACGGGTGGACAAGGACATGTACTACGACAGCGTTGAGGCGAGTGGCCGTTTCCTTTCTTTCAACGTCGCTCTCTTGGCCTTTTTCGGAAAATCGCCTGGGGCATACCAGGAACAGAGCTGTCCAGCTGCTGTTACGTCCTGCAGTTGGCCATTCTTTCACTAAGATTTGAATGGTCAGAGCTAGTCATACCAAGGACCCTGGTTGCTGCGTCTCACGCAAGGCCTGTAGAAATGACTAATGGTAATATAAAACGAAAGGTTTACTAAGTTGCTCGACTTGAATGAGACTTAAGGTTGGGTCAAAGCAGTTGAGACAAGTAGTCAAGGCACTTGTCCTGTGCAGTGGCCGTTTTACAATATCCTCTTTCATATTGCAGAAGTTAGGTACATACATTCACTCGGGAAATTCTAAGCACTGGCAAGAAAAGCTTACGTTGCTAATGTCGTCAGCCGACCTTGTCTGCAGTCGCTAGCAACAAACCACCCCCGAAATTACAAGGGGATCGACTACGTCTTTGAGGATAGAGGGGAGGTGAGCAGTTCACTTCGACCAGCTTTTGTGCATGTTTCACACCGTACTCAGTCTGCACTTTCTTCGTCGAAACGTCACCTGGTAACAAAAGTTGAAAAGGCGTGTATTTGCCCCATTGCGTGATACGGGAATCTCGGTGCTATCAAGAAAGGCACCGGAGGATGGGACCAGACTCTCGTTGGGCGGAACACTTCTGAGACTGCTGCAGTCTGCTAATGATTTCATCAGCATCTCCAACGATCCATTCCTTAGTAAACCTTTCAGAAAAACTGTTGTCTGCGGCCGGTATTTTTCGCTTGAAGTACCTTGATGAAGGCTGTAAGTTCTGTGTCTTGCACTTTGCGCCTGTTGTTGCATCAAGTGCTCTCTGATCCTCATTTTCGTGTTGGCAGATCCTGGACGTGCGGATCTTCCAGGCTGGCGAATATGCACTGGTGAGCATACTAGTCCTTTCTGTTCAACGTATTGACCTTCTGCAATGATATTCGTGCGAAACAGCATAAGTTTGCCGGCCAGATCTCGGACACTAGTCTTCCATCCAAAACAGTCCAAAAAATGCAGCTGCCCTGAGAGGACTCCTTGAGATACCAGATTAGCCGTACGCTATGTGCTTTTCACTCCGGTTCCAAGTTCGTGAATGCCGAGCTTCACTTCCGGAATGAGTGTGATTACGTAAGCAGTCTCCTTTCACACCCTAAAAGCTGCTGGTGCAAGCATGCGGACCTTTGTCTGTTGTTGCCCAATACCTGTCGTCCGGTTTTTTGAGCGCCGAGCTCGCGCTCTCAGCCAAAGTTCGACCTTAGGGATACGATCGTAGGCAAACATACAAGTCATTGGGGCTCACTTGAGAGGGCGCCTTAGAGTCTTATCAAGCCTAGTAGTTGGCGTTCTGCTGACGACTGCATGTCAATCAGCCTGTCGAGCCAAAAGCGATCCTCCTTCCTTTTGGCTGCCGCCGTCGGTTGTCATTTGCAGGTCTGCGCAAACGACCTCCTGAAATTTAGACCTTTTTTCTCTGTGCTCTCAGGTCGCCTGGTCGGGAGTGCTGACGGCGCCCGCCTGGCTGCCCGCTTCCATGCTGACTGTGGTAAGTGTGAAGGAGGCGCGTTAATATGTGTCCAGGAACTCACTTACAAAAACCGTGCCTTTTCGGCCTGCCGTAGTTTGAACAAGACGCGTTCGTTGACTTGTTCACTTTCGGCCTCAAGCTTTCCGTCGAAGGTGGTTCGAGAGGTGTGCGGCGCTCCATCAATCTACAAAGATTTCCCCAACAGTAAGGGTACTGCAAATCCTTGGTAAAGTTTTGGTAAAGTCTTGTTCTGACTCTGCCAAGCTGGTGGGAAATTGGAGCTGGTCATTCGTGAAGTCGCAGAGCCCAACTCCCCTGTTTCTGGCCTGTTTCTGCAGGTCGAAAAGAACACCTACAAGAGGATCTACGGCCCATAAATCCATGTCAGGATGCCATAGGATGCCTTAATTCTCGTGTTGCCAGGTGGAGTGCAGCTCTTGGAAAGCTTGGCGGCTTCCATCTCTCACTTGCGCGTGACCGTTGGTGCCAAGGAAAATTCTAGGGCTATTGAGCTGCGGATAAAGATGCAACTCTTGATGCTTAAATCGTGTAGACTTGTTGCGTGACGAAGTTGCTCTAAGATGATGGGTTGTTAAGAATCTTTCAGTGATGCACAATCTCAACTAGCTACAGCTGGCGGAGTAAGGTATGCTCTATTCAGGGAGCGTGTGTAAACACTGCATGCATTATAGAGTCCCCATTGGCAACATACTAAGACTTACCAACGCATTGATTGTCGTGAATCTGCACTAGCCTGATACACTTGAGAGTATCTACTGAGCACACCGCCCGGTTGCGCTTGATGGACGGCAAATGCGTCTGTACGTAATTGCTCAGCGCATCATGCACCATAAAATGCATGCGCCGAAGAGCTTATCGGGGGACCATGCCACGGGTGACGGTGACACTGCATCCGGGTATACGGTATATGCCTGTTACATGAAACCGTGCACATCAATGTGGCGGCCGCGCCATGCGCATCTGCAACCGCGCGCGCATCAACGTGCCATGCACAGTCGTCATGTGCAGCTAGCTACCGGCGGCGCGGCCCGCAGGGCGTCAGTGTCATCCAGAATTCTCACCCTCAGGCGGTGCATGACAGGATTCAGTTTGCGCATTGACGATGATGATGACCAGGCATGAATCTCTGATCCGTCAGTGTGCAGGCAGCTGCAATGATGGGCGACTAACGATGCATACCAGAAATGTACTTGTGAATTGGTTGACCCATGCAATGCACGACGGTCGCACATGTTGCACCGTCCTGACTAGCTTGCCAGGAGCAACAAGCACCAACATAAAAGAGCAGAGCAACTCGATCCGAGCAACTCTACTTGCATGTCAGACTCAGGAATCCTACAATTGCATGAGTCACCTTGACAGATGTCAGATCACATTGCCAACAGAGCTTCTATCTTGGCATAAGGGTCCTCCTTCACAATCTCTCCGACTTCATTTCCCTGCTGGTTAATCTCATCAAACTTATCATGGCCCCACTTTTCCGTTGGCTGCTTGAAACTCCCGCCCCTCTGTGCGCCCCACCCCCCCCTGCCAGAGTTCCTCGCGCGCTCCTCCCGGTCTGCTTGCATAGTCTCGGGTCTTTCATACGGTGCTGCCTTCGCCGCGTGCTCCCGGCCCCGTTCCCAGCCCCTCTCCTCGAAGTTCCGCCCGTCACGACGTTCCGTTCTGTCCTCTCGGAATGGAGGCCGCGGTCTCTCCGGGCCCCGACCATCATAGCCCCGATCTTGGTGACCTCTGTCGCCATACCCTCTCCCCTCGTATCTCCTATCGTCTGGCCGTCCGTGGTCCCGCTCCGTGCGCCTCCGGTCATCGAACCGCCCTTCTCTCGCTCTCTCGCCCTCAAATCGATCCCCACGGTCCTCGAACCGACGGTCTCTGGAACTTTCATTGTCATACCGATCGTCCCTTCTCTTCCGCGGATCCTCAAATCGCCCACCCCTCGGCCTCTCAAAACGGTCCGGGGCCCTATCATGGCGCTCGTCCCTCCGCCGCTCGTCGTCATATCGCTCGTCCCGCCTCCTGTCTTCCCGCCAGTCGTCTCCCCGCCTCTCGTACTTATCCTCCTCTCTTCTCTTCTCGAACCGTTCCGCCTCACCCCTCCTCTCATCCACCCCCATCTCTACAGACCTTTGATCATCCCCCCTCCTCTCAAGAGAAGCGCCCTCCGTCCTATCATGAGAACTGTCGCCGTGCCTTGCATCTTCACTCTCCTTCACTTCCCCGTCGCCGTGTGCAATCTCTGCTTCCACTCCTAGACCAACTTCTCCTTCCTCTTCGATATCTGGCGACGCCTTCCGATCCCACCTGCTACTCTTTCTCCCTTTCTGCGCACCAAGCTCTTCGGGCCCGTCCTTCTCAAAGAGTTCCTTCTCTTCTGACTCTTCTCGCTGCTCTCCGAAACCGCTGACGTTCCCCCCAGCCCCCTCAGAGGCCCCCCCATCGACCCCTCGCCCTCGTGTCGCTTCCCCACCGTCTCCCATTTCCCCTTTCTCAGCTTCCCCTTCCAGACCTACCACAGGAACGCCATCATCCAGGGGGAAAGCTCCAACGTCTTCAGCCCCCTGCGTCAGCCCCCCCGTTTCGATACCACCTTCGTCCCCTGCTTTTTCGTCAACCCCCGCAAGAACACTCCCCTTGTCCTTTTCTTTCTCGTCTTTTTTTCCGAGCTCCATGTCAGCCCCGCTCTGCTTCATCTCACCTCCTTTTCGGGGGCCAACCGAAATTGCAACCTTCCCGTTCACTACCCGCGACCCTGAACCCCCCTTGCCGTCAGAAGCACCGTCGACTCCCCCTCTGTTGGTATCGTCCTTTTCTCTGCCCAGCACGCGCACATCCCTCTCGACAAAACGGACTTCTTCCTCTTCAAATTTGCCGACCTCTTGCCGGTGTGTCAGGGGCCGTTTCCCGCTGGGACTGGGGGATCCGCTATGACTTGCAGGGCGCTTATGAGACATCTCTTGCTTCCGGGGGGGCAGAGATGGCCGCCTTGGCGAGGGGCTGCGCCGCCGAGGGGATCGAGTGCGCTGACGGCGATGGTAGTCCTCGTCCTGCAAAACATCGTTTGTTTTTTGGTGGACACTTTTTGCCGAGTACAGTGTTTATTTTCTCTTCTCGATGTCAAGGGAAAGCAAAGAGAACGAGTCTGCAGTCTTCTTGACATCAAGGGAAAGGATGAGAAGTTGAACTCTGCAGAAACAAGCCGTGCTTAGAGTGGGTGGGGACTAAGCAATGCTTTAAGCAAAGAGAGACGAAGCACTGTCTTGCAGACTGCCTAAGCCAATCCAACTTCACGCTGACTAGCTTAGGACCAAAAACAGCAAGCAATCAAGGCTGGCCATGCCTGTACATAAGGGAGTCAACTATCAGGTCCGCCTTTTCTGAAAAGAGGTGCGACGCTGCTCTTTAAAAAGGTGCCATACAACATGAGTACCCTCATCGACGGGCTTGCATCTGCCACAAATATGCTTGCAGAAGCTCAGTGTCTGGACTGCTTAACCATTGCATTACGCTTCTCATAAGCATGCACAGAGTCTATGCTGCCTGAAGTAACCAGTAATCAGACTTGCTATTCATGTTGTTCGCATCCAGGGCCTGCGAGTCTAGTTGAAAGATCAGAGATGGCCCTAGGATCAAGTTTCTTGTCCAGTCCTTCTCGAAAGCAGAAAACTTTACAGCGCTCTCTTTACTTGGTGTCAACCAATGACCCTTTTTAGTTCCCTGCATCCAGTTTCATCAGACCTCTATCAGAATGCATCACGAATTACTTTACTGCAGGGGCCATCATTCACCCAAATGTAAGTCTTTCAAAAAGCATTCACGCTCTGAAAGTGGAATGAACATGCTCAAAGATCCCTCGTTGAGTACCTCAGATCGTCGCCTCTTCCTTTCAGTGCGCTCCCGCTCATGGGGGCTCCTTTCCCGCTGCTTCAGGGTGGCCCTTTTGTCAACCGCAGGAGGAGGTGACCTTCTCCGAACATGACCCCCTCGTCGCGGGCTGGAGACATCGGAGCCGCTGCTGAACCCCGAACTGCAATGGACGGAAGATGGAGTGATTGTGCAGCATCTTGAGATTCAGGCTTAAACGCTTTTGTTTTCTGTGCCCTTCTTGAAAAAGTCTTCTTTTAGAGGACTGCGGTTCAATTTAACGCTCACTTTTATTTTACTGCACAACCGGCAGCTTTACAAGTTGGGTGCTTACCATTTCAAAGTCAATGGAGGACGTGTCTGTAGGATTCTGTCCTAATATTAGAGCAGCTTCAGCATTGGTCGATCACCAATTGTAGCAGGTTTGTTGAGATACTTTCACATGTAAGAGTTTCAGACTATCAAAACCGTTTTCTTCTTTTTCTTCTTTGGCCTGTACTTGTAAATAGTCTAAGCCGATTGTAGGATCAATCGATCTTTTTGAAACTGATCACCATGATATCTAGGATAACACAGCTTTTATAATTTATTTGACAGCCACTGTTCAAGAAGACTAATCAAAAAACGACCTAATGCAGGCATCCAGATCTAATCGAGACGATACAATGCTTGCCAACAAATAAGGGCATTTTGTCCGTCTTCAATGACCACCATTGTGCATCATAACATCAGAGAATTATGAAACCGTGCCTACCTGTCAGAAGAATCAGAGAGGGAGTCACTCGTGTACGAGTCTGAATCGGAAGGAGGCGGCAGCCCGGGCAGGCCCTCAGCAGGAGCAATAATTCTCGTTTTGACACCCTCTTTGACGCGCCTTCCTCCAGTCCCCATTGCAGCTGGTTACTGGTGGCGTCCAATCTGCATCAATTTGCTCTGGTGCGAGCTGCGAACCAACAACCAGGAGGACAAGTGAACACGGCCACTTCTCTTTGAAAGCAGTGAAAGTGCTGTATTGGCACCATCCAGATGTTTGCAGAAGAACGCTCTTGTTGAAGACACTGGAATGCGAAGCTCGACTTTTCAACTTCAAAGTTCAAGTTCAAGTTCAATGCCCAGCCGAAGAAGCCTGCTGTAGACTAGCGGTACATACCTAGTGCAGACCAAAGGTCTGGGACCTACACATGTGGATATGACTCCGAGGCAACTAGTATGAGCACTAGTCCGGTAATGATTTGCCCAAGAATGTTAAAGCTTAAAATCATGATCAAATTGTCACAGCCGCCCTCACGGGCCTCAGCCCTGAGGTGCTCATCAGAACTCGCCACAAGCATCCAGCAATGCGGCATCAAACTCTCACTTTCGCAAGTGCTGGGGAATTCAAAGGAACACAGGCGGCTAATTGGGAGGCCTGCTGAAGTGTCTCTGGAGGGAGCGCTGCCAGCATTCGGGAACAAAAGTACTCGTCTTTTGCGCCAGCCCTGATGAGCATGGTGGTAGTGTGCTGCTAGGAAGAAAGTTTAAATCAACACCTTCACGTCACGGAAGATGAGCAACACAGCATCGTTTTCAGGTGCTTCCCAAGCGTGCCTTGCCTTATGCGGTTCCGATGGTAGGGGTGGTCGCACTTCTGGGAGGGAACTTAATGGAGCTGCACACATTGTGCCGAGCTGCCACGCCTCTGCTAAGGCCACGACTCCATCTGCTGGCCATATATCTGCAGAAGTAGAGAGGCGCTTGGTATGGGGCAGTGCAGGTTTTCCAAATTGGGATTCAAATCCTTTCAGGAGGAAGACTGGGTTGGGGGAATTTGGAGAAAAGTTCGGGGTAGGAGCTGAGGGACTTGGCAGGGGGGGCCGTAAGCTATTGTGTGCTAGGAGCTTGCAAAACGATAGGAGATCCCCCTGGGACAGCGACGAAGGTGGGGGCCCCGGAGCAGGGTCGCAGGAGCAGCAGGCTGCGGGGAGAGGTAGGAGTGGCAGCTTCGAGGGAGGCTACCAAAGTCAAGAGAGGAGGGTGGGTGGACGAGAATACAGAACGTCTGATGTTGAGAGGACATCAAGGGGGGTGCAACGGAAAGAGTATGATACAGGACGCAATGGTGGCTTTCAAGACTTCGAATCTGGAAGAGATTCCAGGGGGCCTCGGAGGGGCGGATATGGCGATGAGAGGTATCCAAGCAGAGGAGGGGGAGAGGGTGTAACCAGAGAGGGGGGTGGGTTCGGACAGCGTTATGAAAGGAACGCAGCATATGAAGGTTCTTCCAGGGGGGAGGGTTCTGGAGAAGGGAGAAGGGGTGGGCGGGGGAGGGGACGGGGGGGAAGCCAACGGAGGGGGTACGATAGACGAGATGTAATCAACGCAGAGGAGGTCGAGACAAGGGGACAAGATGTTTGGACAAGAGGCGGGGGGAGGCAGTACGTTCAAAGGTATGTCATCGACGCAATGATGTTGATTTCACTACAGCAACGCCTAGTTTCCGAAGCGGTTCTTGTGACTCTTCTTCGACTGATGCAACGCTGACTTAGTGATTCGTAAGTCTCGCAGGATAGTCTACTTCACTCCTCTCAAGCCTGTTGGCTTTGTCTAAGGACGATGCTGAAAGCACTGTGCCTCTTCTGTCCGCTATGTTGGAAAGCGCCCTATTCGGACGGCCCATTCTCGATCTCTCGGCGGATTATGCCACTCCCACGTTGAATTCTTCAGGGCTGCTTCCCAAGTGCCCGCCAATGGCGCAATCAGCTAGTGTTCACTATCTCCTGGTCGTCTTGCTTTCCGCACGTTACTTTCAAACAGAAGCAAGCAACAAAGAGCTCAACACCTTTGCCCCGTTTTCCTGGCCCCCATTCACACAGGGCACCGTCTGGACGTGTTTGCGGCGCCGGTCTTGCACAGGGGCATTCGAACCAGGACTATCATCTGAGTTACGACTGCTTCTAGTCTAGTTGCTCAAAATCTGCCCCAACTTCTCAGGCCCCCAGCCCCAACAAGACTCTGCGCAAACGACGCCTTTGAAGCACTGAAGCTCGCACAAAGGCAATGAATCTGGACTCTTTCCATTGCATCTTTCTGTACCCATCTAGTTACTTCTTTCTGCCTCCCCTCTTTCCAAGGCCCAGCCCCGATGAGGATGCGTGCCCACAACGCCTTCGAAGCTATTGAAAGTTGCATAAAGGCAAGGGATCTGGACTCTTCTCACCGCATCACCTTTCACTCAATCTAGTCACTCAATCTGGTTTTGTCCCCACTCTTTTCAGGGGCCCAGCCCCCACAAGAATGCGTGCGGACGATGCCCTCGAAGCACTGAAGATCGGACGGGGACAGCCGATTTCGGACGTTTTGGAAGGCTGGGGTGCTCGCCTGAGCATGCCAGAATGGAACCGGTTGCTTCGTCTGGTTGAGTCAGTACTGGGAATCCAGGCGGCAGTGCAAGTGGTGGATTGGATGAAGACGCAGAGGGACTGCCCCCCAAATACGATCATCTACACCACTCTGTTGGGACTTCTCGGCAAGAACAGGTAAGAAACTGTCACGGATATCTGCAGTCCTAGGGCGATACTTCGTAAGCGCAACGAACGACTCTTTCCCTTTTGCTCTAGTTTGTGGTCTGTAGATCGTCTGGTTACTGTATAATGCTACGCTCAAGTTTTCAGTAAGAGAGGGCAGGAAAAAGGAACGGTGTTCCAATCTGCTCAGGTAGTGTACGGTATCCAAACGGGAGTCAGAATTTTCATTAGATTCAGCTCGCACTTTCGTTCTGCCCGGTCTCGCCGGTTGGGAAGTAGAAATTGTTTGTCATGTCACCAGCTGCAAACAGCAGCACAGGTTTATCGGACAGAGGTGAAACTTGAGGCTTTAGGCTGAATCCGCACAAACTCTTCGAGCATTCCTCAGAGTTGAATTGGTGAAAGATCTTCAAGAGGAGACAAGAATGATTCTCACAGCCATGAGCCAATGCTACATCTCACATACAGATCAATTTACGGTTAGAATATCCTGACATCTGCTGTTGCTCCACGTGGCAGGCTGTCGTCATTGGCGTCCAAAGCTCTGGACGAGATGGCAGCGTCCGGCGTCGCTCCGGACATTAAATGTTACAACTCGGCCATAAGCGCGCAGGTCGGGGCGCAGGCGTTTGAAAGCGCGACGGAGATCGTGCAAAAACTCAAGGCGGTGAGAAATCGCCTGATCAGCCATTTTTCAAAGCTTCTCCAACTATAGCTTGAACGAAGAATACTGAATTACACCGAAGCTGTCTACAGACACTTCTCCAAGCCTCAACTCAAAGGATCCCACTTTGTCCCAGAAAAATCAAGGCAAGCTTGGAGCTGGAAACTTCCACCGTGGGCCATCACTCGTTCGAAATGAAAGCTCATAAGGCTGTACAGATTTTCCAGCAGTCCTGGAGAACCCCTTGAATACTTCGATGTCAAGACGAAAGCTTTGCCGCTTTACACGCCCTCAGAAGTCTGAGAACGTTAGAAAGATTTGCTCGTCGTGGTTTTTATGAGAATAAACGTTTACTCTGGCCCCAACTTTTGGCGCGCACTGGGCTGGCTTTAACACCAGACTTCGCTCATCAGGACCGGTCAGTTCGGGCAACAGAGGTCACCTACAACGCGCTTCTCAACACTGGTGTCAAGTCTCGGGTCGAGCCCCAGCGGCTGCGGGACCTGCTGTCGGAGATGCGGGAAGCGAGGCTGAAACCCAACAATAGAACGTACACCTCTCTCATATCCGGTGAGCTTCGAGAGCCCCTATTCTGTGATTACTACAAGTGATATTAAGGTTCGCAGCTCTCGACAAGCACGACGGCTAAGAAAAGCTTTTGCGCAAGCTACGTGCCAAGCGTGCCATCTTAAGTTGTCCTTCAATTCGCGTTGTCACGGTGCAGAAAGATACAAGTTCGTTTTCCATGTCATTGTCAGTCCCTTCAGTCGCGCCGCGTTCTCGCTCAGTTGCGTATGCATTCAGTCTGATACCAAAAGGGCTAAGCTTCTCCTACTCCCTCTAGTCTATATGACCGTCCGCTGACCAAAAAGCGACGATGAAGGTGCGGCGAAGTGGTACTACTCCCACCCGAAAAACCAGTTGCTTCTTTCGATCCGTGCAGCTTTCGCCAAGGCCGGTGACTTAGATTCCACGTTTACCCTCCTCACAGAAATGCGGCCCGAGGGCGCGCATCCGGTTACCCTAACTTCGTTCTTCACCCAAAGATTTTTTGCGCTGATCCTTCTTGATCCAAAATGTAACCGCTTTTCCCCCTTCGTGCAGCTTTCGCAAATGCCGGTGACTTTGATTCCGCCTTCCACCTCCTCAAAGAGATGCGGTCCGAAGGGGCGGACTCGGACACCCCAACTTCGTACTTCACTCGCAAGTTCTCGTGCTGATCCTTCTTGACCCGGATTTAACCGCTTCCGCCGCTTCGTGCAGCTTTCGCCAAGGCCGGGGACTTTGACTCCGCTTTCTCCCTTCTGAAAGAGATGCGGTCCGAAGGGGCGGACCCGGACACCATTACGTACAACGTCCTGATCGACTCGCTAGGCCCTGCGGGGCGCGCCGCCGAGGCTGACGCACTGGTGCAGGAGATGATCCAACAGGGCCTCCAGCCTAGCATGTCGACATACAGGTAAGCCGCCGTTTTTGAGAGAGGTTTTCGAAGTGGCCCCGCGTCAGTTCACGTGCAACTTCGATGGATAATCGATGTGAAGTAGCCTGAATTGAGTTCTTGAGACGGCTTCTGAGTCTTGCGGTCTTTCGGCAGCGAGTTGCGACGTGCCAGCCTGAGTGTATCTTTAGCGGCCCCGAGAGCTTCGTATGCGATTGAATTGAGCGATACTGAGCCAATGCGCGATTCCAGCTCCCTAGCTAGAGCCACAACGATAGGAGATCGAGTTCAGTCGATAAGTCAGCCCCGCCACACTGCACTCTCCGAGTGTCAGTACTAGCGTGAACCACTACGATTGTCTCACCAAGTTTGATCAGCGGCCTGGAGCACAGAAAGAGCTGTTCAAAGCCACAAAAATTGGCAAAGTTCTCACTCCTACGATTCGCCTGCGTGCAGCATTCTGATGAAGATGCACGGGCGCAACAAGGAGTGGGAGCAAATGGAGGGCGCGTTCCGGTCGATGCAGCAGGCGGGAATCGAGCCTGACGTCATCGTGTACGGGACGCTGATGGACGCGTTCGGGCGCGCTGGGGAGTGGGAGCGCGCCGAGAAGGTGAGCGTCCAACGTGACGTCAGCGGTATGAAGGGTCACAGACTTTGCTAGAACGCAAACAGTGATCTTTGGATTCTGCGCATAAATTCATACCAGGAAGGCAGGGCACGGTGCTTTTGCGGAAGCAGCCGGTTTCGTCGGGCTGATGATATAGACGGCCTTAATTGGAACGTAGAATCGTCTTCACGGACTGGGAGTTTGATAGAGTTTGCGCGGGTTGTGGGAAAGACCATCAACGGAACACGGATTGGGTCGATCCTGGCACAGACGCTAACCGTACGTTAGCCGGCATCACAGTTGCGAGTACTCACAAGCCTTCACGTCTTCATGCATTGCTTCGAGCGGATGCAGAAGCGCTGAGGTGCTGGAGAATACGGCCACTTCGGCAGGCTGGCTCCGTAGTCGAAACGTAGCGACTCGGAAGTTTCATGTAACTCTCACCCAACTCTATCTGCATGGTCTCAACAAGGAGCAACCTGTTTGAACAATTGCCCTCTGGTACCGTTCTGTAAGGAGAGTCAAAGGCGGGGCTAGCAAAAGTGCGGCACTTTTCGACGGGCTAATGACCAGGGGTTGCTGGGGAAACAATCTTTTCCTTATTCCTAGAACATAAAGCCTTCCGTTCCGTCTCCCTCGCAGTACTTTGAGGAGATGCAGAGCGCCGGGCTGCCGGGAAACGCGGCCGTCTTCAACGGCCTGATCATGGGTTACGGAAAAAGTAACCAGGCGGATAAGGCGAAGGCCCTGCTGCACCGCATGAGCCGCGCGGGCGTGGCGCCAACGATCGTGACGTACAACGCGGTGCTGGACGCCTTCGCCAACGAGAAGCGGGTGAGGGTTTCAGGGTTTGGGAGTTTGGGTTTGCGATTCAAAGAATGGATATTTCTGGATTGTAAGGTGTTGGACCAGGTTGTGAACGGCATCCTTGTCAGATTCGTTTCGGCACAGACAGTCAGTAACCACGCGGTATTGGACGCGTTTGCCATGAAGAGTTGTTGTTTCAGGGTCTACGCTTTCCAGGGTTGTAAAGTTCCAGATTACCAGGTTGGAACGGGGTATCTGTCGATGTGAGAGGCAGGGTGGCGTCAGCAATGGGCACATACAATGCGTTCGCCAATCAGAAGCCGTGAAAACTCCGGGGTTGAAAGGTCTTCTTCGCTAGATCGGTGTGAATTCAGAAGTATAAATCCCTGCGTTCTTGATGTGATCTTTAATTCAGGTTTTTCTTGTTGAAAAATATGGGCGGTGTCTCGCCGTCTGCTCGACAACGAGCATGTGTCGCTTTCGGATAGCTCTCGAAAGCAAACCCCGGAATCTCAGACCCCACCCATAGCCGAACCCTGACGTGGAACCTGTTTTTGCTCAGTGTGAACATTTAGAAGCGGTAATTCGAAACATCCTGTTGGGCGAGCACGTGCCGATTTGGATCAGCCCCCAGAAATTAGCATCACCATACGCAAGTCTCTAAAATCTCATTAGAAAAATCCTTAATCCTAGAATTTGCGCCTCCCCAGGTGGAGGACATGGAGGCGGTGTTCCGGAACCTTCTGTTGGGCGAGCACGTGCCCAACCTGATTACGTGGAACACGCTGCTCAAGGGTTACGGCGAAGCGCAGCGCATGAAGCCCCTCGACGACACGCTGCGCAAGATGACGCTCGCGGGCGTGGAGCCTGATACGGTGAGCGCGGCCGCGCGGCGACCTTTTCCAGATTGATCCCATTTTTTTAATCTCCGCCGCTGACATACTGTCGGAAATAACCGCTCCGCGCGTCAGATCTGCAGTCCCGGTTTCCAGGCTCTGCTTGAGGATTGCAATCTCTTGAGCCGTCGGTTGTCATCGGATTGTCAATCGTAAGGTCCAAGATCAAGAACCGTGCTCTGAGCATCCTGAAACCCGGTGGCATGCTTGACGCTTACTGGTATACCGATTGGAGCGAACTTTGCAGCATCTACGAGCTTTACCGTTCTTTCCTGCTGTAGGGCACGGGTAGCCACGGGCAGCCAAAGTCGTCAATTGGTTTGTTTACACCTTCTTTACATCGAAGGTGTCGGAAAGCAGTACGACGCATGAGATGTGTGCAAACATTCTGCATTTAGCTTTTGCGTGCTTTCATGCCTTGCGCCTTCTTTTCGTGCAGGTCTCTTGGAGTACTATTGCGATGGCTTACGAGCGAGCGGGAATCAAGAAGGTCGCCGCGATGGCATGGGAGAGGGCCGGTCCGCGTGGCACCCGACAGAAGGTTCCGCCACGAGTAGCGGCTCTCGCAGAAATAGACGAAATAGCAAGCGCAATGGCGCAAGCGATTGAGACTCCCGTTGAGTCTGCACATCAGAAGGTATGATCCATGTTCGACGTCAGGTAGTGAAAAGGGTAGAGCGAATGGGATGGTTCTTAATACCAAAAGGTTCTTGTTGCGTTGAGACCTTTTGTGCCGTCTGAAAGCCCATGTTTGGAAGTGTGAAAGGGTTCGTAAATTCGGCCCATTTAATATGTGCTGGTTGGCTTTACTTAGATCAATTGGGCCCAGGAATTTTATGAGTTAATGATGCAGGCAAGCTTGCATTCCATGTATGAATCTTGATCATGGTCATGTTGGATCCAAGCAATCTCGACGATTTCTTAGGCCCCTGAGAGGCAATGTGAAGAGAACGTATGGGTTTCTGCATTGGAAACTGTTGAACCGGACGAATGTACACTTTGGTTGCATTATCATGCTCTGAAGCTAACATATCAGTAGCAGGCTTTTGTAATCACATAAAACATCGGCTCAGTGCATTGACGTGCATGAGTCCGACCAAAGTGCATAATTGAGAGGGACGAGAGACGGCGCTCCTGTCATGACTGTCAGCTAGGCGCGCTTATATGAGACGTAGGATTTGTGCTCGATGTGATCTCCTTGCAGATGACTTATTGAAAGTAATGTGGCTGGCCTTGTATGGACTCAACTTAATAGCAGTGAATTCCAAAAATATAGAGATAGGCTGGCAAAACATGGCGGCCAGGGGCGGTTTTCCACTTAGCAACAAATCGCATATCTTCTTGAGCCGACCAGCCCTCAAAGCGATCACTCGATCTACACATCCTTGAATAAAATGCAGCCTAATTCAGAGCTAGCTGATTGAATGCACGTCGTGTCAGATGGAGATTCTCCATCCACTTTGTAGTGTTAAGCGGGTTTGCCTAACTTTACAACGGCTTTATTTGAGACCTTGTCGATGTCCTGCAGGACTCTCCTTGAATGGTTTCTGCTTATATCATACACAGCAATGCCATGCTTCACATGTAATCCATGCGACGCTCTCAGCTGTGTAGTACTAGTAGGATTTTCTAGTGCACATGCAATGTCCATTGAGGTTGGGCGCCCTGAATTGCTGATGCTCGCGCGCGGGAGGCCCATGATCATCCAGCGCGCGAGCGGCCGCGAGGGGGCCGTCCGCTGAGGCCTTCTGCCCGGAATTAGGCGTGCTGCTGCTTAGCCAGCTTCTAAATCCATCCAACGGTTTACGCAAGGAAGCTTTGTATCGAACGGCTGGCTGGCTTGCCCTCAATCCCTGAGCAGCTGATGTCAGCTTGTCTCAGCTCAAAGAAACCATCAGTCAGAGTCATGCTCAGCTGAGTTGCTGTGTTCAAGAAGAAGGCTTGCCTCATGGAGAAAATCTCTGCCCAGGCGCCAGTCTTCAACTTTAAGAGGTTTTGCCAACAGGACCGTGGAGCAGCATACTTTACCTAGGTCATTTGGTAGAGTGTTTTGAGACGGAGGTCAACCGAGCCTTGCTGAGGAAGTTCATGCTGCCCATTGTTCTTTAACATGTTTTGACAATTGAGATCCTGGTGTCAGGATGTACTCAAAGAGGCCGTCGACTGCGGGCAGCGGTAGCACGTCGTCTGGGTTGAATCCTGCAGCGCAGAGTGCGCGACGTACTCAGAACAGGCTGCTGCACCCCTCACAGAATCGCATTCGAAGGTGGCCACTGACAGAAGAAACCGCTGAGTCATCAGTGAAGCAGATCAGGATTGCACAGGATGGAAGGTGAGGTTTGAGGAGCATCGAAAGTGACTTCTTGACAACTAAGATGCAGAAGACTACTTAGCAAGGAAGAAAGACACTGTTCATTGCTCTCTTTAATTCTCAAACTTCCTTCCTCTTCTTGGAACAGGATTGCATTTGGCTGAGCTTAGGATCAGGTGTATTTTCAAGGTCTCCTTGCTTATTCTGTCAAGTCTTGACCCATCCGAAAAGTACTTCGCTTGATTGGAGATGATGACACTTTTGCATAATGTTCGTCTCTCCATTCATGTAGTATCGTGAAGCGGACACTATCCAATATGGCAGTATTGCTTACGCTGGGCTGTCTTTGGAGAGTCTATCGTCATCTGAAAGTAAAGCAAACTTGTACATTGCTTATGTGCACCAAAACCTCGATGCCAGGTGAGAAGTCTGATAGGCCATCCAGATTTGAGAAAACCCCACTTGTCACCACCGCTTAAAATTGAAGAGATAGCAAACTGTATGCCTGTTTTGTGTTGCTAAACCACATGTATACCAGTGATCAATCTTACCAGCGTTATGTGAAGACATAGTGGTCATATCACGGATGGGAAGGGGGAAGAACATACTGAAATTGACACCACCGTCATTTTAGGACTCTCAAGCCGCAATACTACTTTTCCCCCCTTGTTTGGACTTTTTGTCATCTGCTGTTTCGCATCTTCCTCTCCATCTGAAGATTCTCTGAATGTCGTATGTCGTCATCCTCCTCTGAAGCATCTGTCTCAAGCCACGTCAGCCTCACAAGCCACAACATTTCACACGCCACATACAGATCTCTCCCGTCGTCTTACAACCAGGTACATCGTCATTCTACTGCATTCTGGCATCGTGCAAGTCTACAACACCGGCAAAGGCACCGTCCACTCCCTTTGGTCTGCCGGCCACCACGTGAACTGCATCGCCCTCTGGTGCCCCCCCCAAGACTCGCTCATTCAGGAGAGCCTCACCGAGCTCACCCAACTCAGCTCGTTCAGTTCCACGTCTTCGGACGCCGCTTCCAATGGTCCGAATGACTTTTCGGACGATGATGAGGAAGAGATTGACCCCTCCAAGGAGCAGTGGATCTCGCAGTTGCACAGCGCGCACGTGTGCCTGCTGGCCGCAGGGACGGAGAAGGGTCAGCTGCTTGTCTGGAATCTGGATGCCAAGGGCGAGGGGGGGAGTAGATACAGTCGGAGTTCGTACGGAGGGTCTACCAGGAGCACCGGGACTTCGAGCTGGATCGGGAACGTCGGCTGGCGGCGGCGGTGTGTCGTGCGGTCTCTCTTGAAGAATAGCCGAAATGCGCCAAGCCAAGGGGTCAAGGAACCGCGGCCCGATTTCTTCATGACGGCGAAAGAAACGATTCAGTCGACGATCATCGCGCCGATCGGGTCGCTCACGGGGCTCAGGAAGAAGGACGTTGTGATCACGATCAAGGAGGAGCAGAGCAGTGGCGCGAACGGCGAAGTGGTCCCTTATGCGCCTCCGGTTGACGGTCTCGTCAGTCCCGCACCGAAAAGCCTCGGCTCCGACGCCGCCGAGACGCAGCGCTTCTGGCAGGGGAGCAAGCCCCGGGTTTTCGTTAACCCTGCGGGGCTAGTTTCTAACATCTCCGCGGTGCGCTTCACTCCGGACGGTTTCTATGTGGTGACGGGAGGGGGCATTGGGGATGTGCTCTTATGGGACGTAAGTCCCGAGGGGCAGAATACGTTACCCAAAGTGTTGGGGGCGGGAGAGGGGCGGCCGGTGCTGGGTTTGGACGTCGATGCAATGTCCGATGGGAGGGGGTACTGGTTTGGCGTGGCGATGGAGGCGGACGTTCTGCAGGTTAGTCGCTAACTCACGTTCCTGGTGATGCTGTACAAGGTTCCTAGGGGTCAACTGCAGGTTTATAGTCGGATGAGGGACTCTCAAGACATCTTCTGATGAGCTATGGATAACGGGCCACCTCTTAGCGGGCTGTTGGAAACTTGGCGCACAGTATGGAAAGAATGCCTAATAACAAGGTCATGAGCCTTTTGAAACTTGATAATTTCACGAAAATCTTTTTGACAGCTGCTACTGGGTCGAGTGAGAAGGCAGGTTAGTGCTTGCCGGTCCCATGAAGAAGCTTACGGCTTCATTCGAAAGTCAGCCGCTACAGTAGTAACTATGACGTCCCTTGTCTGTTCCTTTGACTGTGTGCATCCGTTGAAGTTCAGTGTTTCCCATGTTGACAAGTGATTCATGCTTCCAACAAATCGACCCGACTGTCATGAAGGGCGACCTAAGGAGGGCTCGTCCAACATAATTGTCTAAGCCAATCCTATTCCAGCATGCAACCCGCTTTTAAACACAGACATTCGTCCCAATCCTTCAGGTTTGGGAGGTGCGCGACCACCGCAAGACGGGCCTCGAGCGCTCATCCGTGCACTCCCTCGGAGCTGACGGCGAGTTCCCCGTTTCCGTGCACATCCGCTCTCTGGAAGGAGGCCCTGTTCAGGTGCTGGCGGGCTATGACGCACTCTGGGAACAGGCCTCGCAAGTAGAGGTTAAAGTCTGGGAGAGGGCCCCCCGCAGTTTAACCCAGAACCTGTGGTCCTGGTCGGAGGCGCACTACATGCAGGACGTGACAGCTGTCAGTCTGGCGGCAGAGTCGGGGAAGGTGTTGACGATCGGGGAGGAGGGGTCGACGCTGACGGTGTGGGACGCAAACAGCATGGCGCCACTGTACACCAAGGTATGGGCCATGTTTGTGCATCTCCTTCAAGATCTGAGACTTGCCTGTTCCTCCTACAAGATGTTAACTTGCAATCAGCGACCTTTGGTTTTTCGCTCAAGCATGCCAGATTCTGCAGCGTGTTCCCACTAGTTTCTTGGTTCGAAAGGAATCACCATCCGGGCCCGATAAGGCACCGTTTATACCCGTGATGTTTGCCATGAATCCGCGGCTCCAAATACTAATCGACCAGATGATGAGATTCACCCCAAAGTCCCTGCCCGATCCCTTTGTCGTTGAGTACACTCAAAAGTATTGGCCACAGGCCGACAAGCCCAAATTACGCTCAACCGGGCTGGGTTTTGGCCGGCGGTCAATTTCAAACATGCTCTCACATACGAGCCGCTTTTCTTCTCGCAGGAGCTGCAGTCCAGCCGCGTCGCCTGGCAGCACTGCGCGATCTCCAGCGACGGCGATCACTTCGTCGGTATCGACGACGGGGGCCACGTGACGCTCGCTCCCTGGAACGGCCGGGGGGCGATGACGTACGAGGCGCCAGCTGGCATGCAAATGAGCGGCGCGTGCGTCTCGTGGTGTGGACACTTCATGGCGTGCGGGGGCTGGCGGAACGACGACGTCACGAGGGAGATCATCAAGTGTGTTGCCGTGTTCAGGTGAGAGGGCGTTTCTGGATCGCATAAGATGGTTCCCGCGCCTCAACATGCTCGCAGTGCCAACTTTTTGAGGGCTCGAATGGTGACCGGTCGAAGCGGGCGATTGTACACGGGGACAGTAGGTTGACAACGTCGGGCTCGGACTCGTCAACGTGGTTTGGGCTATGGAGGCAGTCAGGGTGCTTTGATCACCAGTCTACTGGAACGGGTCTGTCTCTGGAATTTGTGACGGGCCTGGAGAACGCTCAGCGGGACCGTGGCAGGGGGTGATACATTTCTGTCAACCTGCCCTGCAGTTGTTTGTGGTTTGAAAAGTTAACGCCTACTCTTCAGAGATGTTTTGTTAATGCAATGATTGGTTTGATCTGTCCTGAACCCGAGGGAAAAAGCCTTTTCCCTACTGGTGCCACGACATTGTAGGCTTTCACTTACAATCTCAAACAGTTAACCTTGCATCTCCTTCACAGACGTTCGTACCGCTTCCATGTCAGTTGCTAACTTTTGGCGCTGTCGGCACCACTTCGTTACAGTCGCTTGCTGGATGCAGATGTGCAGGCATCCCAGTCGTTTCAAAAAGCCCAAAATTCCTAGCAAACAGACACGAGGCTGTGCGCCACTTTCGTAGAGCAGATCAGCACTTACAGATGAGACAATCAATTTTGTTCAGATGGGTGGAGGAAGAGCGGCGGTGGGCTGAGCGCATCACGGTGCTGCCACCTCATCTGGACAGCATAGAGCACCTAGAGCTGTCCCCGGACGGGCGCTGGCTGCTGACGTCACACTCGGGCAGCGGCAGCACGCGGGATGACGCGATTGCGGCGTGGTGGATCAAGGGCGGCCGCTGTGACCTAAGGTCAGCATTTCTGTTGTAAAGTGCACTGGTTTGGTCATCTTATTTTTTGCTAGCGTGACTTTGAGAGGACGTTCAAGGCCGTCTGCGTTGCATATCGACTCTTTCCACGTAGAGCACAGTTGCTGATTGTATTTCTCCTGTCTCGAGAATGTTCTCCACCTTGGAGTAGGCGTTGGAGTCCTCTTTGCCGGTCGCTTGTTGCATCCGCTGCTTTTGGTCGATACAAAAGGCTTTACTGTCGTTGATTTGCAAACGGTGGCAGTGTCGGTAAGGGTTTGCCAAAATGATTGTGAACCAGCGAAAAGCTGATTCTAACATTATTAGGCCCCTTCTTTTTCGCTAAGCACGCTGACGTGACTGTTCCCGCGGTTGTTGACATCAGCTTATCCCCCTGCAGGTGGGCCAAGAAGCTGGACGGCGAGGTGACGCGCATCCAGTTCTCGCACGACGGCCGCCTCGCGTCCGTCATCGTCAAGCAGGGCCTTGCCACCGTCCTCGAACCGGATTCCGCCCTTCCGGCCCTCCGAACGGAAGTCCACCTGTGGGCGGTGTCCGCATGGCCCGCCGGACGGTCCGACCGTTCTTCGGAGAGTCCGTCGGTCGGCTCGCGGACGTCCGCAGGGCAACCCGGGAGCAGCGAGAACGGGAGCGAGAACGGAAGCGACGCGAGCGAGGCCCTGTTTACGATGTCGACGCAGCCGCCGAGCGTGGTGCTGAAACACGAGGATGGGTTTCAGTCGGCAAGCTTCCGACAGGGTCCGACAGGTGGGTTCTCTTTAGATTCAATGATGCCGCTGAGCCCAAGTTCGGTTCGCGTAGGGTGAGGATGGGGGCTTGCGCAAGATGGGGTGAACTTGACTGTGTTACATGCTCATTGTGAGATGCACTTGGTTTTCGTCGGGGTGAAATTAATCTACCCCATAGATGAACAATCAACCTAAGGAAGAAGTCAGGGTGTTCAAGGATGTCCTGTGACTGCTACAGCGGCTTTGCATGCTGGCAGAAATTCTTGGCGTTCTACAGTGATGAAAGAGTTTTTACTCAGGATAAGCAAAACCATCTTGCACCTTGGTTCATGAGACCGAACCTTCGCAGCTCTAAACGATTGAGCGGTTGCGCGCTTCCCCCGAAGAGCTGATCTTGGCGGGCTGACATTCAAAAACCCGTTTCTTCAGGCCCGGAGCTGATCTGCCTCAACGGCGAGCACAAGGTCACCCTGTACCAGGAAGAGGGCCCCCTCATTTGGACGCCATTCGAGCTGCTCTGCCTGGGCGCGCACCAAAAGGTGATTAGCTGCGCCGCGGCAGACGGGATCAAGGGCTCGACCGCACTGCTGGTGACGGAAACGAGTTGCAAGAGCAGCAAGCTGTGGGTTATGGGACCGCACTCGGCGGAGGAGGGCCCGGGAGGGGGGCCTTTCATCGGGACGATGCAGCGGGCGCGGCTCAAGTGAGTGACGTTATCATCGCGTCGTCGTGGGGTAGGTTGATGTGGGTGGGGCGTTTTGAAGCTGTGCAGCTGCGCTGGAAAATATTATGCATGAGAGTTCATTGCGCTTCAAGAACGGATTGGGCTCTGTCAATCTGCTAGTCAGTGTGTCGAGGGAGAGAGGGAAGAAGGGTCAGGCCAAGCGGGTCGTCCGAGTGTAGAGACAAAGGATGCCCACTTCTGGTTCACAATCGAGAAGCCCTCGTCGCCTCCAGAAGTACTGTTTGCCTGCTTTCTACACTAGTCCGGTTCAGCCGTTCAGAGCGGAATACGACGGAAGTAGGGAAGGCGCTGGACACGAGAGAACTTGCTCCCTTACTGATCTTTTCTGTGATCGCAGTACACGTTTCAATCGCGTCGTCGTCACTCCTACTGGCGATGCCGTCGTCTGTCTCGGCCCCGGCGAGGCGCAAGCTTACGACATCCACACGCTCGAACCCCTCTGGTTCTCGCCCATGATCCCCCCCCCATCGCCAGACACATCATCAGCGCCTCCAACGCCATCTACAAGCGCTACGGCACGTTCGACGGCGAGGATCGCGCCACGTCATCCTTTGTGGCGGTGCCCATCCCGGGCACGTCGCTCATAAAGATGATCGACATTACGTTTCTGTCGAGTCAGCAGCCGTCTTTCTCCGATGTGTTACGGGGGCTCCGCTCGCTCCAGCCCCAGGGGTCGAAGTTTGCGTACTCTGCCAGCAGTTTGGGTTCGCTCCAGGGGGCTGCAAACGGGGCCAGCCCGGCCCCCCTGCAGAGCGGCCAGCTACCCCCCCGCGAGATGGACTTCATGCGGCAGCTGCTGGCGCGCTATCCCTGCATCGTAAACCTGCGCGAAAAGGGGATCGTGTCCTGGCGCCTGCCCCCCAGTATGAGCTTCAGCGCGCGCGCCGCCAGTTCGAACAACAGCCGGGGGTCTCGGAACGCTTCCAGCAAGAGCGCTGAGAGGGATCCCCCGAGTGGTGTCAGTCCCGGGGGGGTGTGCAGCCTGATGGACTTACTCCAGCAGGGGTCGCCCACTAGGGGCGACCATTTGACACTAATTGCAGTCGCGGTCGCGCTCCGAGGGGGCGACATTTTGGAGGTCCTTCTGGAGGAGCACCGCTTCGCGAACGGGGGGACCGACGACGGCCTCCGCAGCACGTCGTTCAACTCGGGGGAGCTCCTCCCAGACAGGGGGCACGAAAAGGCGCAGAGAGTGGCCCCCCCGGTAGCACTGGACCTGGGGAGGATCGCGTGGGTTGATTGGCACGGACGGGAACGGACGGGTGACGTGTTGGAATTGGCGGTGGATCGAGGAGATCTGCAGGCGGTGTCAAAGTTGCTGGAGGCGATCCCGACGAGGACGAGCGCGTACTCGCGGGGGGGGCTCGTGCGGGGGCTCATTGCGGTGGCGGGGGCATACCCCAGCATGGTGAGTGGCTTGTCTGTCTCCGAGGACTTTGACTTCTGAGTGCGATCTGACGAGATGCCTGTGGACTGGAGAAGAGGTCAGCGCTTACATCGGAAGGTTTCACAGAGTCGACAAACGCGTTTGTGGGTTCCTTGTACTCGTTGCCCGTCATTGGCCAACTCTCGGCTGAGCGTGTCGAGATTTCCCGCTGTGCGTTGCGAAGAAGCCAACTTCCCAGACCGCCATCTCCTCCTTGCGGTAGACGGCCCGCAAAAGCATCTTTGGAAACTAATCGCGAGAAAGAGTTGGGAAGCAACCTTTGGAGCAACCAAATTGATTGGGTGAAGCATCTACAAGCGTTGGAGATCCCGTGCCACGAAACAGGACTATCTCTGATTCCTCTCTGATCTAGGCCCCTTTCTTTAGCCCTTGTCTACTTCGTTTACTATGGACAAAGAGAGCGCCCTTAATACGGATCCGTGTGATCTGTTGACTCGCTTCTAGAACCCTGTCAAATTTGCTCAGAAATTGCCGGTTTTCCACACGCAGATGGCCCCTCTGTTGGACACCGTAGGCCTAGGCCCTATCTTTTTCCGCGGCAATTTTTTTACATTTTGCTCGGTTTAAAAGGGTTGTCTATTCAGAAGCTTGTAACTTTTCAGAATCTCTGAGCCTTCGAACTTTCTGGCGCAGATGGCCCCCCTGTTGGACACCCTCGGCCTGGGCCCCAGCCTTCCCCAGGTTGCGGAAGGCGTCGAGTGGGCAGTTCTGAACGACGACTCCCTCACGCTCCCGAGCGACCGCATCTCCCAACGGGGCCTCTGGGAAGTCTACATCCAAGACCTGGAAGGCCTCATTCAGCGACACCCCCACGGTTGTCATTGCCGGGGGTGTCTCATACGGCGGGTGAAGTGCATGTTTAGGAGGAGCGAGGAGTGCCGGGCGGAGTTTGGGAACCCGATGGGGGGCGGGCGGCAAGGGGGGGGTCAGCCTGTGGAGGCGCGGATGGTACGGCTGCGGACGCTGTCGTTGGCGGATTACCGGTAAGCAGGATTGGTGCTAGAATCTGTCCGGAAATCACAAGCGGAATCGAGAGTTTTCAGAATAAATGACGTGAAAGAGTTGAGGCTTTTGGCACAGTTGTCACACGCAAAAGGTGAGATGGTGCGGTTGAGGACGCTGTCTTTGGCGGATTACCGGTGAGCAGGATTGGTGCATAATTTCGACCTGAAAGGGAGTCTGGCATTTCCGAGAGCCTGAGAGTCCCGGGAGTCTAGGAGGTGTCTATTTGCTTATAGCAAGTGCTGTTGGAATATCAAATGGAGGGGTACAGCAGGCAAGCACGTTATGTCCTCTTTGGAAGCCGGAAGAGAGAAATTTGACTTGGAAAGACGCCTCTGGATCTGTTCGTCTGCTTGAGCATTTCACCCCTGACGTCATTGGGATCTCAAGGCTTTGAGTTTCTGCGCCTGCAGAAGGATTCACTTTTTGGCAGCTCAATCACTTTCACGGGACTGCCAGTCAGAAGCTTCGTTGCCTAACGCGCAACAAGCTTTTCTGGCCACTAACCAGACCTTCCCCCCGCAGAGTGAACCTCTTCTGGGCGATCGTGCGCTACTGCACGCGCGAGACGGCGCGCGACGTGTTCACGACGGCCATCATGCGCGCGCTGCTGAACCACAAGTGGAACGCCTACGGCCGTTGGATTGTTACCAAGACCGTCGTCCTCTACACGATCTACCTGCTGCTGTTTCTGATCGTGGTCCTGGTTCCGACATCGTCGCCCAACATGGGCACGGATTCTGCCGCCGGGCGCGCGACGTATGTCTCGGGCGCGACGCTCGTGGTGTTTCACCTGGGGATCCTCATCAAGTGAGATCCTTTCTCTGCTCCTGTTCCAAATCCTCCTTATCTTGAAGGACATACCTTGCATACTGTTTGTTCTTGATTGTCGCTGCTGACTCATTAACCCCCTTTTTTCTGTCATTGGAGTCGGTGTTCCATCTCTGGTTTTGATAGAAGATGACCAAAATTTGTTTATCTGCTTCTTTTTTCCTGTCCTCTTGCTCTATGTGAGCAATGCCCTTGCGTTCCCTATCGATCACATCCATGATTGGAAGACAGATCAATTCATCAGCCCTCTGGTAATCAATTTCGATGCAGAGTTCGTCCGTGTCTTTCCATGTATCGTGTCTAGTTCTTTCACGTCTGAGTAGGATAGGTTGTTCCGTATTGTTTCCCCCAATATCCTGTTGCACCTGGTTGTCAATGCTGGGCCACCACACATCTCAGCCCAGGTCTTAAAAGTCATACCGTAGCACTTCAGGAATAGTAAGCTCAAGGAATAGTAAGATCACCGGCCTGGGACGGGTAGGGTTAGTTTGGGGGTTTAGGGTGGGTACGGGTGCGGAGCGGGTAGATTCAATGGGTTAGGGTTTTAGTGTTTGGTTGAGCTCACTATTCCTTGAGCTTACTATTCCTAAGTGTCGCGACATTAAAAAGTCGGCTCTCTCTTCCTCCAATACCCCGCATCTGCCTCACAAAGCAGGGCCAGCACACATGTCTGCCTAGTTTGTACCTCAGGAACCACCGGCCCAGTTTCCAGTCTAGAACCCGCTCTCTCTCCCTCCTTCCCTCAAGTACCGCGCACTTGGTCCTTCAAACAGGACCAAAACAACACACGTCTGCCCATATTGTAAATCAGAAAGAACCAGCCCAGGTCGCAGTCTAGAACTGGGCTCTTTCTCTTTCACCTTCTCCCAGGGACCGCCGCACCTGGTTCTCCAAGCAGGGCCAGCACACATGTCTGCCCAGATTGTAAACCAGAAAGAACCGCCAGATCTTGAGTTAGAACCCGGCTCTCTCTTCCTCCCTCCCCCAGGTATCGCCGCACCTGGTTCTCCAAGCAAGACCAGAATGCACATGTCTGCCTGATTGTAACTCAGAAATCACCGGCCTAGATCTCAGTCTAGAACCCTGCTCTTTCTTCTTCCTTCCTCCAGGTACCGCCGCACCTGGTTCTCCAAGCAGGGCCAGCCGCGCACAATTGCGCTCGTGTGGTTCCTCAACAACTTCATGACCACCGCCACCGTCGGCCTCATCTGGGCGCAAATCTCATACCGCGGCGCGGGCGGCCTCGGCGCCGTGCCCCCCAACCTAGTTTCCGCAACCAACATCGTCTCCGCCGCGTCCGCGCTCCTCATCTGCATGCGCGGCCTCTGGATCTTTACTTCATTCTCCATGTTCGGTCCGCTCGTTTCACTGCTCCTCGAAGTGGTCGCCGACATAAAAGCCTTCCTCGTAGTCCTCCTTCTAGTTCTCCTCTCCTTCTCGCTCGCGTACACGCTTCTCTATGCGGACGGGCTCTCGACGCGCGTGCAAGAGCGCTGCGGCGTGTCGTACGACCCGTTCTCGAGCTGGCCCCGCAGCGCGGTGTTCCTGTTCCAGTCCATGTTCGGCCAGGTCGACATGTGCCCCTTCATCAACGCAAAGCCGCAGACAATCCGCTGGGCATCCACCGCGCTCTTCCTCGTCTTCATGCTCAGTAAGGCCCGGTCCGGCTCCGGCGTTCCGCTCTAATCCCGCTGTTCCGCTCTCGTTCCGGCCTTCCGGTCACAATTGATGCTGCCTCAATCCCATTCTGCCAGTTTGGTTTCGTGTTTTGCCGCCGTTCCTGCCACCGTGTCTGCCGTCGGCCTGCCGTAAATCTAACCGGCGTTGCTGTCTTCATGTTGCCGAAGTTTGGCTATCCGTTCTTTTGGTGGACCGTCGTCCATCGTTAGTGAGTTTAGGGCTTGTACTCTTGCTTGCCGTACCTCTCCGTGCCATGTTTGCCGCACGCCTGACGTATGAGGCCCTGTTGGTAGCCTTGCCCTGTAAAAGCTGTTCCATTGTTCCGTTCCCTCTCTACTTATTTCCAGTGCGCACGCAGCTTTGTGTCAAGGTCTGTTTTTACGTCTCTCGCCCAGTCAAACCCGCAGGGGTGGTTATCATCGTTCCGACGGCACTGTGTGTCCAATCTCGCCGCGTTCGACCCGTTCGCAAGCGAACCCGTAGGCCCTCTTTTCGGAATCCCGTTTGCAACTTCTGGACCCCGTCGCTCCACTCTGCTCGTGCAGTCGTGGCTAACGTCATGCTGACGTCTCTCCCCTCTTCTCGTGCAGTCGTGGCCATCATCATGCTGACGGTGCTCATCGCTATCATCAGCCGCACGTTCGAAAAGATGCGCAAGCAAGCGGAGGTTCACTTTCTCCGAGGCCGCGCCCAGATGCTCTTCCTCATCGAAACCAATATGTCGACCGCCGAGCGGTGCAACCCGGAGTGGTTCCCCGCGTGGCTGCACGTCCTGGTGCCACGTGACATGACCCTGAGGAAGCGCCCGGGGGAAGCCCCCCGACCTAGTTTGCAGCGGAGCAGGTCGAAGAAGCGGGAGAAGGAGCAGGTGCTGAAGCAACTAGATGGGCTGGAGGAGAAGCTGCGCGGGCTGAGCGAGATCGTGCAGCGGCTGGCCGAGGGGAAGGACGGGGGCGCGGAGAGTGCGGGTAAGTGACTTGAGCAAGTTCTGTGGTATCCTAAGCCTTTGCAGTTGGTTGTGCTGCTGCAAAAGCATACTTTGTACCCTAAGAACTCCGGGGACCTGGATCTGACTTAAGGACAGGTATATATCGGTCAAGTGGCAAGATTGGGGAGCCAAGCTGGCTCTTAGTTAGCCAACTGTAAGCTGACTGGCTAGAGTGCTTATTGTGGAAGCAGGTCAGAATTGTTTAGTTTAAAGGGTCGGGGGCGTCTGCTGACTAAGATCAAGAGGAAGATGTGAAGCTCAAACATTTCGGAAAACATTGTGCATCCGTCTGATTGACATTCCCGTCTTTCGCGTGCTCCAAGGCCCGCTTGAAAGAAAAGAAGTTGCTAATAGAGTACGCAAATTCAACTGCAGTTCAAAGACACCTACAAATCTGGGCTGACGATCTCATTTCGAGTCCGTCCATTAAGGCGACGTTTCTTTTCTACCAGGCGCGGCGTCCTCCAACAAAGGACTCCAAGTGACCAAGTCGTCTAGCCATAGACCAATCTCGGGGGAAGGAAGCTCCGAGGTGCTCTCCAGACGTTGGAGCCACGGGTCCTCCGGGCATTGGTATGCTTGAAATAGGACGTGCTAACCTGATAAGCATTTGAAGTAAGCGGCTCATTGTGTTGCTTCAGTAGCAGGTTTGTAAGACAATCTGATGCGAGCTGCGCTTTAACCCTTCAAGAACGACATGTATAGTAAGCAGCGTATGGCTGCTTTTCTTAATGTAAAATATTGCCAATACGAGCTCCTTTTACGTGCAGAAGATTAACGATTCTCCGAGAGTCTTTTAAATACGAGCTTTTTTGAAGCATTTTTTGTATTTTACCCGCAGAGCAAGCTTTCAATGGCGTTCTAGCCAACCATTGACTTAAGTTAAGTGGATTATGGATTGTCAAGCGAATTCGCTTGACAATCCATAATCCCCTCAGATTCGGATCCACAATGCATGCCATGGTGCAAGTGACGAGGGTGAGAAATTCCATGCTTGCATGTACCGTACATGCTCTTCTCGACAATTTAACGTGACCACCGTCTGAACTTGTTGAGGGCCGTCAGCCGCACGCGCGCGCCCCGGGGCCCCTGTACATACGTATATGCACGTGCCAGCTTAATCATGCCTCATATTTGTCTAGCTAGCACTGATGACAGATCGATTTCATACATATCGCCTTCATTCCAACGAAACGCTGTGCCATGGAGAGACGTACCAAATCGGACAGTCATGCTGTTTGAAATCTCGACCGGGAATGTATTTCAAGTTGATATAGAAATTAGACCGTAGGCTGCACAGCGTGTATGAGTATCGTGATACAATGTTTGCAAGTCGTTAGTATGTATAAACAGGTTCCAGTCCTACTTGGTTCGTATCCAGACTAGGTAGAAACGCCCGTTGATTGTGAGCCTCATAGCCTTCTCAAAGTACACAAGTTACCTGTCTCGTATCTCTTCACTAAACCGGCAACCTTATGACATGGCGTTCAGGTCTCAGTAACTGGTCTATGCGTCAGGGGTGCTCCAAAGGAGTACCGCCACTCTTCGCAAGCTGCGCACTTGGACGAACGCGGCTCGTTCATCAAAGTGCAAAACTTGCACGCCCATCCCTTCTGCTGCTGACTTCCGGGCCCGGCGCCTTCTAAATCAATCACACCTTGGACCACTCGCCCTTGATCCATTTGTACTGATCCCCCATCCGTGACGCTCTCTTTTCCTTTCCTGCTGGTCGAAGCTGGGCCGTCCAACCCATCCGCTGGTAGCATCACTGTGTCCGCGTCTTCTTCCGTTCCGCCAACTACGTCCCGCTGAGCGCCGCATGCGCTGCAAGTGGTTGCGCCGGCGGGATTCTGCAACGTGCAAGCTTGGCAGTGCCAGAAGGTATCCAAAGTCGGGGAACTGGCCGCAGCGCTTCGGAGGGCTCCGCACGCACCACATTGAAGGGCCAACGACTGCAGGCACAGGAAAGCGCTCGTCGTTGTCTTACGAGCCGTTGTAGTTTGTCAAAAAGTTTCGTGCATGGCAACGAATAAGCTCTGAGCCATTGTCCACACGGCACATTTTTTTGCACCTCTGGAACAGAGAGACGGGAACGAAAACTATCGGCAAGATTTGCCAGGCTCCGCTTCAAATCAAAGGTAAAATGGGAAGATCAAAGCATCGAAAATGGCCCAAAACGAACGGAGGAGTACTGTCTCGGGAAAGCCAAGGCTTGGAACCACTCTTTCTCAACCGAAATAATGCGCTTATCAGGACCAAGCAAAATAGATGTTTTGCATCTCCCAACCACACCAAGTCTGCCCGATATCGAATTAGATGCATATTGGCTGGTTCACAAATGCAGCGGAAGCGACCAAGCGCCAAATCAGCAAGCGAAAAGCCCCATCACAAGGATCGACTTTGATCACACCATCATCGACGCCCTTCAAAGAATCAGAAAGTCCAGGACGATCAGAACAAGCTTTCGAGTCGTGCAGAATGCAGTCGCAAATCAACGTCCTGCCGGAATGTGAAGCAAGATAGGGCAAAAAAAGAAGAGGCAATTCAAAGACGACGACAAACAGCAACGGCGAAACATCGGACTCACGTTGTTTTCAAGCGTGCAAACCGAGCAGGCCCAGCCACGTCCCGCCTCCCAGTCTTCGCCCGCCTGCTTCCGCTTCCTCCTTTCCGCCGCCGCTGCCAACGCTTCCGCCACTCCTCCTCCCCCGTTCTCCACCTCTTTGCCCGCACGTTGCACGGCCCCCACTCTTTCCGTCTTCCCGTCAATACCAACGTCCTTTCTCGCCATCTCCCCTGGTCGTGATGCTTGTCGAGCCCCGCCCAAACCATTCCCCCGTTCCAAACCGCCCAGTCCCACCCTTCCCGACCCGCTCGTACTCGCCCCACTAGCACCATTCACATTGCCGTTCACTGCAGACATCACCCCTCTTCTTTGCTGAGCATCGCCCCCGCCCGAGCCACTCGTCTCGCCAGCACTCCCTCCTCCCCGCTCCGCCTCTTGCGTCGCCCGGACCCCTGCCTCGTCCGACTCGTTCTGCGCGGTGGCAGCTCCTGCGCACCACTTGTCGTCAGCGGCGCGGCGCTCGGCGGCCATTGCGGCAGCTACGCCCGGAGGAAGGTCGCGCATCAGGCCACGGTCGCCGCCCAGCTTGCGGGGTCCGCTTGGCATCACCTGTAAACACGACATGTCCATAATCTTGAAAAAAGTTGGAAATCCTCAAAACCAACTCTTGGCTTCTTTGAGAGAGACATCTTCGGAACCTTTTGAGCCGTGTTTTGAAAGCACTAGTTCTCTGAAAGCCAGGATTTCTCGTGGTCTGACGCTGGAAGTCCATCTGCTATTTCTGGGGGGGGGTAAATGTCAAGGATATGTGTTAGCAAAGTCTGTGGTCGGATCAAGAGCAAGGCCCCGTACGTTGGCCGGATCTGGATAACGGGATTGTCATCGTCGAAACAGCTCTTCCTGTGCGTCTACACGTGTGTCTACACGATATAACCCAACGGGTGGAAAAAACCTGTAATAAGGGAGGGATTATACAATAAATGGCAGCTTCACAACAAAACTTCGACTTTCACGATATCAACGGGAACCACCAGCCAGGCATGAATTCTCCTGAGACAAGCTTCCAAACTCATAAGAAAAACGATACACCATATCAACTCCGTCGACTTTACCGCTCTAAGCCATTCTCCTCTTCGGAAGATGATTTGCAGCAACCGTTTCAGAAGCCACTCGCAGTTCAGCGAAGGAATGCTTTTGAATCGCAGGGATAGCACAGTCTATTTGTTTGGCGTTTACGGATTGGAATGGCGTGCAGAAAACCCCTCCAGCAAAAACAACCCACAGAGACATCAACCAACCTGCGTCGCCTTGAGCCGCTTCTCCGCTGCCCTCGCCGCAACCGAGCGCAGGTTCGTCGGTGGCGGGTTGTGCGTCACGCCTCCCAGCCGCACCCCCCGCGCATCGAACCCTTGTCCCGACCCCGATATCCCCTTGGCCATCAGATCCTCGCACTCCTTCGTAATCTCATCCAGCAACTTGTAGAAGTTTGCGTTGTGAGGGCCGACCTCGTTATGCGTGAGTTCATGCAACATGGTTCCCAACACGTGTTCCCAAGGGTAGAACTCGGAGTCGCGCTTGTGGGGACGCAGCCGGATCTTCACTTCCTGGCCGCGGTTGACGTTCAGCCCCAGGAGGGCGGGGTTGGTGGGACTGCAGGGGAGTCACGATCAATTACTACAAAGCTCTGATAATCTGACATATATGAATTCTGCGTGCCTGAGGAACTTCAGGGTGGCTCACTCACTGACTCAGTGACAAACTCAAGGGGCCACTCATGCGTTTACTCAGTCTCGCAGCCCGTTCACCGTTTCAGACAATCAATCACTCAGCTCAACGAATAAGGTCAAGACAGTTTTTAACTCTCTTCTAAGAGGAAAGGGTCACTCAATCACGCCAGTATTAGAAGCTGCAGGATATTGGGGTCTGTGTAATGAGCCAATCAGGCGGATTTGACAGGAGTGCGCACTCCGCTGCAGCACAACCCATGCGTTTCTGCATAGTGTAATCTTTCCGGACTTTTGAAAGCCAGTTCACTACAGTGTTGCAGGGTCAGATGCTCCACCACCTCTAGCCCTAGAGAAGAGCATGCACGAACCACCCCAGTTTGCCCCCAAGTTACTGAGCTAGGAGGACTGATCAGTTTGATGATAGATGACGGATGCAACAGGGATCCTAGATGCAGAGCACGGAAGTGCCAACCTTTCCACTTAGCAATTTCCCAACAACTTCAACAACTGTAAACATTTCAACAACTGTGAACAAGAAAAACCTTAAACTGGGATGTACATGTAAGTCAGGAAGCAGACAGCAGAGAGCGAATGGCGACACACACCTGAACTCTGAAAGCATTCTAACTTTCCACTTCCTTTTCCTCATGATTGGCTGCACCTGCTTGGCCACCGCTTCGAGCATCTTGCGAGCCTCCTCCGCTCTCTCTTTCTTCAACACCTTGATCTCCCATACCTTGTCAAGGTCCGCAACGTTTGCTGACCCCATCTCAAGGCTGCAGAACAAGGACTTCTCTAATCTCACCTAAAAATCACCGCAGAAATGCTGCAATTTGAAATTAGCAATGCCCCAAAAAGGTGGGGACTAGAGGGGCAACACAGCCGGAGAATCAGCAGCACTTTCTTCGACGCCACCAAACACGATTCAGCTTGTTTAGCATCGGCGCAGCACAATTATCGTCTCAACTGCAACACCAATGATGCTGAGCCGGCCATGGCCATGGAAAGGCGATGCAATTCAAAGACAACTGGTGGAATGTTTCCTTGCTAGCTCGTTCTGGAAGCAACTAAAAGTTCTTTTCCCAACGCCCCCCCACTGGCACAGGAGCTTTATTGGCACAAGTGCGCGTTTCATTCGAATGGTCACGGCGGCAAACTTGAAACGCAAACCGGATGCTCCAACTTCGATTCTCTCTCAAACAAGCTTCTCGTCTTTCTTCTCCTTAACCGACGCCGGTCTTGAGTGACACTGGTGTTTCAACGCGCGCGTCGATTGAATGTTATGGGAAGCCTTGCAAGGAGGGGGGTGAAAGAGTGTCATGCAGTTTCGCCGTACCGGTATACAAATTTTAGGCACCCTCCCACACTGTGCACAGTGTGCACCCACCTGGCTCCCACCCTGCGGTTCCTTCTAGCTCCGGCTTCAGGTCAGATTGGCACCAGGATACCGCAGATCAGAGGAGCTGCATGCCCGTGCTGTGATTGTCAATGTTAGGATCAAGGGTCATGAGTTGATTACCTAATCCTTCTGTGAAGAGTTTTGGCATTGAGAACGTCGCGTCGCTGCCAAGAGCTGCTCAAGCTGAAAGTCGTCCGCACAGGGCTGCATTACTTCTCTGTAGAAGGGCCTGTGCTGGAGCAGAAGGGGCTGAAGGGAGGTGGCGGAACAGATGGGTGATGAAGGTAAATCTCGAAGAATTATCTGCACCAATGCAAGTTCTGAGGTTGTTGGGGGGACAGACCAAATCATTAGTGTCGCCCACATGTGCTGATCTCTGCATTTGCTCTTCATAGACCTCCTGGAAACCCTGCACTTGAATGCAGTCGTGCTGTAATGGCCCTTTGATCATGCGAGCTGTTTGTGTGGATCAGCAATCTGGTGGCAGATTCTTCAAGGGCACTGTTTCAAAGCAGGCTGCGATGAGAAGAAAACCTTTGTTTGGTTGCTATTTGTAGGTGTCATTCTGAGACAAGGACTATCACATCAATCAAAAAGTTGTACGTATGGATCCTGTAGAAAAGATCGCATATAAATATAATCTGAGCTAGGAATGCTGAGTTAGGGAACCCAAAAAGCAATATTTGAGAGCAACTCCTTTCTGTATACACCTCGGTCAGTCCCTGTGATTTGCTAAGTTCCATTCATGCGGGGGCGCTTCATGCTATCAAAGCTTCCAGGCACTTCTAAGCTGTGAATTCAGCTCATAGGACTACAAAGAAGCTCGATTGCACAAGTTGATCCACGAGAATCCTGTCTGGAAGGTAATTTAAAAAGCCATATGTTTCTACCCATGTAGAAGAAGTTCACTGCTTAGCATGGTGTCAGCCCCATGCTGTGGCGCTTTTTACCACCAAGGGTTTCTGCAAGACGTTGGTCGTCTATGCTCCTAAGGAGTCCAGGAGATCAGTATGGTAACCTTGATGAAATTGGATTGTGGACGCCTCTAAGCAATAGCCAAGTTTGAAAAAAGAGGTCTCTTTAGGGCAACGCACGGGGTGCGATCTGTGATGGCCTGCTTGGCGCCACCTTATCGTGCATCAGGGCGTCACAACAATTCCAACATTCTACCAAGGGGTAGCTTTTCGATTCTCTGGTGCAGCTGTCTGGAAAGCTCACAGACAAAGTTGCCTCGTCTCAAAGTCTCTTCTTCGCACAGGACATCCTGCAGTCGAGGTGCGGGCTGCAGAAGATGGGCATGGGGAGGCGCTGACACCGTCGGGCCATGTCAAAGCCTTCGAGCTTGGTAAGCCTTTGAGATGAGTACAAGAAAGTGCTCTCTGACTTTCTGTCGACCTTCTTGAAGTTGGCCCTCGACTCACTCAAGTTGCTGTTGCACATGATGAGAGGGACCCCTCACAGCCTACGCTGGAGATGGGTCACCATCTCGGCCCAACGGCTTCTCTTGATCAGAAGTTCCGGTGACCTGAATACAGGCTGTTTGTGAGTACCAGGCCCCCAGATGCCCCTCTCAATATTGTCGTTTAAACAAATATTGCTGAAAGGATCCACAGTCTAGTCCAGAGCATGGGACGAGATTGGGTAAAGCATCGTTGAAGATTCGAGCCTTTCCCTCCACGATCTGACACGAGGATCTGATTGATTGGTAAATCAGACCAAGCGCCTGGTGACTGCTCACTGACTGGCAGTTCGGCGAAAGTGCATAATAGTCGACAATGAATACTCTTCAGTACGAGTAAAACATCGACGAAGAAAACATCTTTCACTATTTGCGCTTCCTTCTCCAACGAAGTTGATTCGACTTTGTTGTAGCTTCCCATCAGGTTGTTGCCACAATGACTGTCTGGCCCTAACCGCAGGTATACTTGCTCTCTAGCACAGGACCTGCAGAGCGCAGTCTTGATCAGAAAGTTGTGCAAAGTTTGTCCCGTTCTCGTTTCCTTGGTCAGAACCGCCGAATACGCAGGGCTCTTATGGGGGTCGTCCATCGAAGTCACAATTGGCATCTCTATAGTTTGCTTCTTCAATACCTTGAAAAGGTTCTCACTGGAAAGCATCCATCCAACCTTCGTGGTGGACGAGCAAGACAGCGCCTTTCGAAGATTCATAATCGGCACGTCTGCAATCAGAACTGATTCCACTCGCCTTTCTCAATAGGCCCTTGCCGGATTGTTCCCTCTAGCCCCCTGGATTTGACCATAGCCTGTCGCCACACATTGGAGATCACAGCATCGCCAAATCCAACTCTGCTTGCCTCTCACGCATGCGCTCTTCTTTTGTTGCCAGAGGTGGAGGAGCGAGATCACCAGTTCTTGACGATGGCCGTCGACGAGGCCTACAACGGGGTCAAGCTCGGCGAGGGGGGGCCGTTCGGAGCGGTCATTGTCAAGGACGGGAAAGTAGTCGTGTGTGCCGCGCATAACGAAGTGCTTAAAAACATGGACCCAACGGCGCATGCAGAGGTGACAGCCGTACGGAAGGTGAGGCCGTAACGCGCGAGCTTGAACGAGGATGTAGAGCTCAGGTTTGTAAAAGTGTATGTACAAAAGTGTGGCCTTTCGTCCTCGTTTTTCCCTCTGGGGACGCAGTGGCGGGTTTTCGTAAGGGCAGCCGCGGGTTATCAGGATGCAATCGTTCACAATCGTTCTTGATGGAAATCTGTAAGTCGTTTCGCTCCTCTTTATGAAATGTCTGCGCTCTGCCAAACATTCGTGCAATTAGGCTTGTCTTCGAACGAGCTAGTTCTTTAATGAAGAATGTCTTCATTGTTGCACGCTGGTTTTTGTTTTAACCAACTCGCGGAAAGGTGTCTAAAAAGCCGGTCGCTTCATTACTCATCAAGTACTTGGTCGAAAGTCTCCGGTTCGAGTACTTCGTCGAAAGCTTTCCGTGCTTTGAATCATCTTCAACGTAGTTTTGGCTTCCTCAGACACCGTGGTTGGAAAGTCTTTGTTGGGGCGAACGAACACCCTGGAGCCTGACTAAGCAAAACCGCTGCGGCTGGCATCTGAGTCATGCGCAAATCAGTTTCTGAAGCTCAATTTACGAAAAAAATGACATTCTCTCTGTCCAAACGCCCATTAGCAGCCACACCAGTCTGCTTGGTCGGGAAGATCGAGACATCTTTGTAGGGTGGACATAAGCTTTACAAACTCTCTTCTCAATGGATGAAGAATTTGCAGGCGAGCAGACTTAATCGCGGAGATGGAGATTACATGCTCACGAAAGCAGAAAGGACGATACTGTGTTTTGCAGGCATGCCAAAAACTGGGGCGATACGACCTTTCGGACTGCGAAATCTACGCGTCTTGCGAGCCGTGTCCCATGTGCTTTGGGGCCATACACCTCTCCAAATTGAAGGTAAGACAGCCTTTACCAGGGCAACCTCGCGAGTTAGAATCGGGGCTGGTTCTTGTCGAATCTTACCTCTTATAGCCTTCAACTCCGATCAGTGACTTGCATCAGCTCCTTTAAAAAGTTCTGCTCGGTCATTCGTACTTGCCCCTGCCTAATCGGGTATCTCGAGTCCAACTTCATAGACTGGCCTTTCCATATTAATAAGCATGTTTTGGAGCTTGAGTTGTCCATTTTTAAACCGTTTGAACCCTTGTTGGCATGGCCGCACAGCTTCTCCCATGGTATGATTAGCACTCTGAAATTCGCTGTTTATTGCTCGTCGGCTCCGCCATAAATGTTTGCTTTTTGGTGGCTGCAGCGACTGGTTTATGGTGCGGAGGCAGAGGCTGCACTAGCAATTGGCTTTGACGATTTCATTGCTGATGCTATACGCGGAACAGCGACCTATCAAAAAACAAATTTGAAGATAGAAAAGGGTAGTGGAAAGGCTGCAGATGCGGCGGAACAAATATTTGAAAACACAAAATCTAAATTCGTGATGTACTGATCATTTACTAGGTTATCAACAAATACATTCTTTAGTTGCTGATCATGAGTCGAGATACCCGGGGGTTTGGCAAACGAAAGCTCCAATCGTACGATCAGCCATGGGCTAGTGTCAGCAAATTCTCGCCTTTCTAATCAGTTGTGTAAGGCTTATCTCATTTGAACGCTCGCTCGAAAGGACTCTTGGTGTTGCACCAGCTTCTCAAATTTTTATGCCGGCAAAATTACTAGAAGTACTGCGCTCTTGATCTCCAAACAATCTGATCACGTTGAAAATTGCAGCCCTTAGTATCTCTATTAGCACGCACAGATTCATGCATCCAATCTGGCAGCCCAACGAAGGGCGCCGGTTTGGCCGGTTTGTCAAGATGGTAGATACTAGACACTTCATGAATATCACGTCATGTGCAAGGGCCAAGAAGTGGCCCGGCCGCCTCCTTCAAGGCACTGACTCAACTGCCCTGATGCAATCTCGTCCATCGGATTTGACGATAGAAGGATCGAGGTTGCATGCAAGCTGCAGAATTGCTGAGTGCTGACCGTCAGATGTTGTGTCACGATCTTATATCCGTCGATATAGGTACCGTACGCAAACTTTGCCTTGCACTGCTTTGACCTTGCCCTCAGGGCCTCACCTAGGACCTAGGTACGGTAGTTGCTTCTTCTGCGATGGTGTCTTGCTTATTGTGCATGAGTGCATGATTTTTGAGAGCATTGCCCTGGCATTGCCCTACCCCAGGCTTTTTGCCCCCTTTGACACGTTTTGTACCTACCTAATATAGATCTTGTTTGCTGTTACCCCTGGAAACATGGCTGTAGGGACCAGGTTGGCGTTCCTTGCTGCTGCGCTGTCAGTCGCTGCCGCCTTAGCAAAGGGACTGTTTGACAGGAGGCAACGCAAAGATGTCCTTGGTGACATTCTGGCACGGATTGACGTTCTAAGGTCAAGCCCTGATGCAAGTCAAGATGACTTGGACTATGAGTTTCTGTCACTGGCAGCATACGAAGCCGGTCAAGGTGTGGAGTCTGGAGAGGGAGGTCCTTTCGGAGCTGTCATTGTCAGGAATGGGGATCAAGGAAAAGAAATTGTGGCGCGCGCTCATAACATGGTGAGTACTGATCCATTTGGTGTGGCAAATCGGTCATCATGCATTTGCACATGAGAGGTCAAAGTTGGCTAGTGCAAAGGCGGTCACTTGACATTAGACCATGAAACAGGGCTTGTTTTCATTGATGGGTTGAAATGTTACACCTGGGGGTCGTGCTTTATCCCAAGTGAAACTCAAAGAAGTCACTTTCTCAATTCAGCAAAAAGAAGCACAAGAGCTGGAATCTTTGCAGTTCGAACCTTTCTCTTGTTAGGAATGCCCTCAGTCGTTCAGTAGAAGCAGACCGTTCAGAAGACATCCTCGCAGACTGCCAATCGATTGGACTTGCTCCTCATTCTAAGTGTGCCTCATGTACTTCACTGTGGAATGGTCAGGCGCATAGTGCTACTTTCTTTTGACTGAAACTTGCGATGCCACTGCAATGCTGCAGTTTGAGCTACCACCTCTAATCAATTGAACAGTGCTCAGTATAAGCAGGTTGATTGCTGCAACAGTCAGGGAACTTTGAAGGGCACCCTTTCGCATCAAGATCTGCTATCAGTTGAACGTATCGCTCCCGCAATATCATGGGGTTTCCAGAGTGTGAGTCTGATCTGCAAACAAGTATCTTTGGTTTTTGACCACTCTGTGAGGCGAAAGTCATTTTTTTGGGCATCGTTGTAGCAACGGAATCCATTTTCATCGCAGGTGATTGCAACCCAGGACCCGACATCGCACGCTGAAATCATTGCTATACAGAAAGTGAGCCGCCAATCCAATCTTCTTTTTTTAACATGTCCAATGGCAGCGGGTTCGTTTGCCCCTCTCCCCCAGACTCTTGCACAGTTGATAGCTCGTAAGGCAGGCCATGACTCCACTTCTTGTCTCGCTTCGATCAAGGTCCATTTTGGGGCTACTTTGACTGGCTCGTGAAGTGACACAAAAAAGATTCCGGAACTCCTTCATTCCGCAGCTGTGAGTCTTAGAAAGTGGCTGACGGGCTTCTGACTTCTGGGTGGCCGCCAGTCCCGATCAAAGCCTCCACTCCCCGAAAAGTATCTCAGCTTCAGGACTGTGACGTTCCTTTTCTGGCCCTGCAGGCCTGCAAAACTTTGAACAAGATTGAGCTCTCCGACTGCGAGATCTACTCCTCGTGCGAGCCATGCCCGATGTCATTCGCTGCTATGTTCCTTGCACGGCTTCCGGTAAGTGCGACAGTCAAACGGTCCTGATTCTCTGTCTGGATCTGCCGCATCCATGAATCGAGGCAGTAAAACCAGGCACACTTAGTGTCAACGGGTCCATTGGCCATCTTGCATCTGCATTAGCACGAGCCCTTGCGTCTGCTTCAGTGTGTGCGTAGACAACGGTGACAAAACTGTTGCGAACAGCTCCTTATGCCAATAATGTGGTCAACGCCAATCTCTTTGTGCAGAGACTTGTGTACGGAGCACAAGCTGAGGCAGCCCACGATCTTGGTTATGATAAAGATCACATAGCAGATGCTATACGAGGAACGTCCAAGTTTCAGAAGACCACATGCGTCGTGAAACGAATATTGCATCCAGAAGTAGCAGGGGTCTTCTGGAAACATCGGAACCAAGTACAAGTTTATTGACGCATCTTCCTCTGACCTTTGCTTGCATGTTCACCCAATAGCTCCCGGCCAAGTGCAGATAATATTGGGCTGATTGATATCATGTTATCTAATCTGTACCATCGAAATCCAGATCATTTGCACCGTCAGTGCACCTATTACTGATTCTCTCGGTATAGCTTGTGCGAATATGTGATCCTAATGATTCCAACTTTGCATAACTTACCTGATTGTGCACGATATAAGCTAGAGCTGCAAGTATATCCTATTCGCACTGTGACTTTTCCAAATTCACATGTCACGCATCATTAGGCAGTACGCCGCCATGGCATGTACAATACATTCAAGGGGAGGACCCACTGGGCTTCATTTAGTCATATTGCAGCGACCTATAAGGGACACATGTCCAGCATCATGGGCGCCATGCTTGTTTAATGGCCTAACATTTGTAACATGCCAAATCTTTTATCCATTGTCTCATGCTGATCAAGGATGACCAACTATGGGCTTGACTCAGTGTCTGAAATGCTGTCGGGGTTTTGTTTGCTTTCGAATTTCATTTGACCAGGAGGTCAGAGAACGTTCTTCAGTGCATGAGCTGGTAAGCACTTGCCAATGATCAGCACATGGGGGGTACTGCCTTTGAGTTGTCACAATGCTAAGCGCCATCAAAGCGATGGTCACATTGAAAGATTAGACTCGGTACGAAAGGATCCCACAACGTTCTCACTACTCTAGAGACTTGCACGGGCCTCAAAAATGTGCAACTGATCTTCTTCCAACCTTCGCCTCGACTATTCAGACTAACACTTGAAGACTTCGGCTACACTCACTTTGGTCCGGAAAGGGCACGAGCCCCTCAACTCTCTGGCCAACAAAACTCCATCAACGCAACTCATATGTTTTACACTCACTCACTAGACCAATAGATCTAAAGCGGTTTTAAACCAAAACTTCTTACAAACCTTCTAGATGGCCGCAGCAATCTCAAGTCCTCAAGACTCGCAAGGCGGTCTGCTCAGGAACCTCCTTATTACAAGGATGAACCAAGAATGCTCACTAGGTTCACGCAAGAATGTTCTAAAAAGCTACCATACAAAACTGATGCCCCGCCATGGGCTCAAAAACCGGAAGGCCGGAAGTTCTTCAAATGAGCTTCCCTGATCAACCACTTCCTCTTCCCGGGCTCCACATCGGTTAACTCAAACGTTCCATCCACCTCAAACTGAAAAGCCTTGGTGTGATGCCTCGCGACCACTCTGCTCTTGAGGGGGCTGCCCCCCAGAAGGTCATACTGCAGCACTTGAAATGACGAGCTCAAGTCTTGGCCAGGTTGATATGTGAACGCTGCCTGCTGCAACTGCAGCGCTCGGGGGCTCTTAGCTGACAAGCCCCCCTCAAACCCTGGCCCGCTACTCGTGGCTCCTTCGGCCATCAGCGAGGTTACCGCCTCCCAGTCGCCTTGGCTGAAGGCTTTTATGAGATTGAAGATGGTGACACCCGTGTTGCGCAGCGACTTTGCTTTCATGGCGTCAGGCTGGTCAACCTCAAAGCAGTTCTGGGAACCGCATGATCCTGCACAAGGGCAATTCCAGATTCAACGTGGCCGCCTGTAACTCCCTTCCCATGATACTAGGATTGCTTGCACAACAAGTTCAACTCCTAGAACTGCTTGTGATGCAATACGACAACATTACGCACTTGGTCCAAAAGCTGAGAGATCAATGACCAATAAACACCCATGGCAATCTACGACAGGGTTCAACGCACAATCAGGAGGCGACATGCTAACACAAAATGCCAGAGACTGGACATGCTCAATCTGCCAAAAGGGTTATTAGATGCACCTAACCAGGACAGAAACATAAGGGAGAGCTCCTTTTGGTCACATAGTAAACAAACAAGCCAGTTAACAAGAAAGAGTCGTCCCCTTGAGCAGGTCAACGTCGCAGAAAAGAAAGCGGCTTCAAAAACAACTTTGAATCCACAGTGAAAATAGCTTACCCAGGCAGCACACGAGGCGGCTCGCATTGTTGCACGGGGCAAAGCCCAATTCAAAAGGACAGAGCCGCCCATCCACTCTCCCCTCCACTGCCCTGGCCGGAATTGCAGTGGCCAGCACTATCGCTACCAAAAAGATATACAGCAGCCTGTGACCCATGTTAATGAGTACAATGTCTTCTATTTGTACAAACTCGATTCTTTGCGGTTGGGACTCTCTTTGACAAAACTGTCCCGCTCAAACAGTTCGTACTTGAGGATTGCCCGTCTATGTAACTGTTATCAGGAAGTCCCTGTTAGTTACTGTACTGTACAAAGGAGACAATCGGTTGTGCTCTCAGGTCCCTTCTCCAGAGGTTCTATCGTGCTTGTGGCCATTGCAGGCGATGTGAACCAGCTCTGTATACCCTGAGGCCGAATACCCATTGCCGTTGCCATGATCTGGCGACATTTTGTACAACCAGAATGTCAAACAAACTCGGAGGACCGCAGGAATTATCTATATTGAAAATTCGGTCTTTCATTTGACAGCGACTTGCTCAACTTCCTCGCGTCTGCAGGGCTTGCCAAGCTGTGGAGAATAGCTCAGTATCAGATTGTCGCCCCTTACAACTTTTGCTTGTTCTGGCCACGCTGCGTCCACAGGAGGGCGATCATTGCCGCGTCCACCATTGTAAACAGCTGGACAGCTCCGCTTGATTTGCGAGAAGGGCTCTGCGTAACATGCAGGGAATTGGGAATCTGTAGGTGACACCCAGGAGGCGTGGAGGCAAGAGAAAAACAAGGGCTCCGTAAACCGTCGCTCTGTAGCAAGAAGCTGAAGGAGCTGAAGGAGCTGAAGGAGCTGAACGATGGCATTGAGGGGAGTTCGCCTGCGTGAAGAACCTTGCACGGAAAAGGTTCCGCCAAGAAAGCCACGTCGGACGATCCCGGGCAAGGCGTTGCACTTTTCGTTCCCAGTATCAGCCACGTGCTTGACACAATTGTGGTCTTGACGCGTAGACAATAAGAAAGTGTCATGCTATGGATAAAAGTCACTATAGCGTGGTAGTCTCGCCCTGCCCCGGGTCGAAGGCACAAGCCACATGAACTGCGGAGATTCTTCCTGATCCGAATTTGTACTCGGCGGCTCCTGATTCGATCGGCTGAGTCAGCTGGAGCTGGCGTCAATTGAACCGGGTACCGCTGGAAGCAAATATTTCCCCGCTGGTCTTTTGCTAGATGTTCTCCTGCCATATTCTGTAGTCCTACTTTCGTTGAGGAAAGCTAGAGGTATCCCCGAAGGGTTTTCCTGCAAATAGCACGGGAGCTCCCGGTTCACGTCGATCTGGAATCCATCATCCGTGAACCGGGGATTTGAACTCGAGTGTGGTTGTCCTGGTGCACGGTGCGCCGAGATTCCAGGTACCTAGAGCGTATCAAGCCACAACGGCTTGTTTCGGTCCGTCCGATTATACGGATGGCTGGTGTCCACATCAACGGCGGCTCATATAGCCTCCTGGCTTGCCGAATGTGGCGGAAGCTGGCCGTCTACAGCGGATTTTACAAATTGGACGGTCAGAAAAGCATTGAACACCGCTCCACTGCGCGGCGCGCGCAGGCGGGTTTGTTCAGCGATTATCCTGTACAAACCCGACAAAACTCGACCGGAAATCTCAGTGCTGTGCCGCTTCAGGCGACGTCCCATAGGCTATGATCAACGTAGTCATGCACACTTTTAGGGGCGTTTAGGTATAATAAATGGTTACCTAATCAGTGCCTGGTGTGCTTCACCAGAGAGGACGGGTCCGCTAATCCTGCCGGGTGACGTGTCCCGGCCTTTGGACCGTCGATAAACTCTATGCGCGTATGCTCAGTTAGTTGCTCAGTCTTCAACTTTTGTGAAACCGGGCAGCGCGCTGCGGCCGCGCTGGTCGGCGTGCAGCTGCAACTTAGATCAGATTGCGGAAGCTCTGGCAAATCAATCATGCATACTCGTTCAGTCACTATCCCCGGACTGTCCCATACCAGTCGGGTTGGAACAATAGGTCTGCTAATGTTCCAGTGAAGGAAGAGTCAAGTTTGGAGGTGCAGCCCTGAAGCTGCTCCTTTCCTCCTTGCTATTTCTAGCTCACGCTTTCAGACAACGCCCATGAATCACATCAAGGGTTCACGTTTCTGTCGGATTGGTGGCAGTCAGGTCATATGCAATGGCCACGACTGATAAACTCACAGTTGGTTCAAATCTGCTGAAAAGCAGAGGGCTTGTCCAAGCGCGGCGCTGTGCCGCGCTGGACCCAAGTTTTGATGGTATAACAATCAGCTCTGTGATTGTTCAGTGACCACCATAGGTGTACCACTCGTTTCAAATCAGCATTGCAATCTCAATTGCAAAGAGCACGCTCAGTGCTTCGTTTCAATTCACACTTTGTCATTTGCATATGCAAACGCCCGCCGTCGGGCTCATATAAGTCATGCACTCTGGCCACTGCCTTGCTATGACAAAGAATGCTGCAAGATGACTGTGAAAGGACAACGAGAGCTGAAAGCTGCTTGTTTGATCGTAGTAAGGAAACGTCTTGAGTGGGAATTCCTAGCCCTAGGCAAACGTGGATTGCTGGAAGTAGGAATTAAAATGGAATGTTCCAAGTTCTGGCCTTTTATACTAGCAGTTTCTGAAGGCGCGCAGGCCTCAATTAAGTCTGAGATGCACTCTTATCTAGTCTATCATGGGCTGAACTTTATATGACTGCTTCTACCTACGGACTGCAGCTAGCTAGGCAGCTTGCAGCAAGGTTGTTTGTAACGTGACCGTGACCTTGCTTATGCCAATGATTCTAAGCCCGTGTCAAGCGTGGCTACTCTGAATCCTGCCAGCTATTAGCAAACAACAAACAGAAACCGAGTATGACGTAATCTGTAGCTGGTCGGAACTTGTCCGTAGTCTGGCGAATCTGCATCGTTTATGCTTGCGGCTTATGCTATCTGGCATGGTTACTGAGCTGCCGCGTGACACTAGTAATATTAACTACTTCGGCCGACGTGTCGCGCGCGCACTCCCACGTGGCTGGGCCGTCAACTTTGGGTATCCTTCAGTCTTTGCGAAGCACACTGGGCCTACCAAGGGGTGTTTGGCATTCTCTCGACGGTGACGATCGTTCCAGAAGAATCGGACGGTGACGGGACGGTTACCGATGCTGCCGGGTTCTGCCGTGACGGTAAGTTTGGTGACATGACCTGGAGAGGACGCCACGTCAGCACACCCCCAGCAGTATTCTGGACAGGTTCGATCACCCGCGCATCGAATCGGTCGGAACTTAGGGACAAGCGACCGGGGCCCCTTGAGGCATGTCACGGTAGTGGTCGGTTGAGGGGCTTAGAGGTAAGAGACCAAGCTGAAAGGGTAGGACCGAGGCCCCGGGAAGTTCGGACCGAGGAGAGAGAGGCACTTAGGGAGAGGCCGCCGCCCTTTGGCATCCCATCTGAGGCAGTGGGGGTTGGAAATGGCTGTAGTAGAGGTGGATTTGGTTAGCAGTGGTGAACGAATAAGGTTAGACAAACCTACATTCGACCATATAGCTTCAGGTCACTTTAGGGTTGACTCCCCCAGCTGCCAAGAGCGCGTTGCGGTCAAGTGCCTGACATGTAGACAACAGCTATGGGTTAAGGACGAAGAGGGCTGCTTGCGGCTGGCGTTTCGGAAAGGACAGCAATCCAATGGAGTGCAGAGAGGCTATCTCATCAGCGCAAAGGTGCCCCGAGCAAAGCAGGCCAGGTCTCTTGTTTGCCTCAGCTGCATAGGGAAGCTACTTGGCAAGGTTGTGGAAGCAGCCGACGGCAGGACCATTGCGTTAAGCGAGCGGCTGGATGATGGTGCCAACACATCAATTCTACAGCAGCATCCCGCTGGCTACTGGACGCAGGTATTGGCGCTAGATGACGCGTTGATCTCGTTTCTCAGAGGCCAGAACGAGGGCACCGTAGAGCGTAAAAAGCGTCAGCTCACGGCTGCTGAGCAGGTTATCAACAAAGGTGGCGCCAAGGGATTGCAACCAAGAGTGCGCGAGCCTGAAGCGCCGGTGAGGACAAATGACATCAAACTTCTTTTCTTTCATTAGTAGCATCAGGACAAAATGACAGCTGCGGCCCAGCAAGCCAGATTGAAAGGGAGCTCCGAGCTTTGCAAATTCCATGAGAATTGTTACACTTGCCAGTGCATTCGGAATATCAATAGGAAGAGGCCTGACAGAAATTTTGACGTGCTCCTGAGAGTTATCGATAGAAAACCTGATTGTATTTTGGGGGGTCACAAGCTTAAGGACCTCTTCAAGACGCGTGATTTTGATCGATTTGGAAACATTACGTTTGAGCTGCCCAATGGAGCATATGCATCATTTGTCGACCTTCTGGGCCCATGCAGGAAACAAATGGAGAGGAGCGCGCACCCGCAACTAGCATAAAAGCTCAAGCGTTGAGCTACCTGAGGAGAGTGGATGAGGGGAAGGACTGCCAGATCTTCCTGCCAGTCGGAAGCATTCGAGCACCGTTGCTGTCGATGTACATGGGCGCTTGGGACCATAACGGAGTTGGCCGGCCAAAACCCCTGGGAAAGCCGGACAAGAGCCACGCGCTGCAGGAGATGGCGAGGTGGAACGCTCTTGGGGTGCTCTGCTGCACGTGTCATCGAGGAAGGTTAACGGAGAGCGCTCCGTGTGTTCACAAGCTGGTTCTAGCGGCGTTGAGCGAGAGCTGGGCTCCAAACGGAGAGCTGCCGACCAGTGAGGCCCTTGGGCAGGGAGTGAGCGTCGAGCGGGTCTCATGGGACGGCAAGGGGTCGTACTATGCGGTGGTCGACAACCCCAGAAGCCCCTCGTGCCCCAAGCGGCGCATGCTCTTTCACAGTGTTGCCGGAAATTGGTACTGCGAAGGGAAGAGGGACGGTTGCCCATCGCTAACAGAGTGCGTCCACATAAGCACGGCGCGGGCTGCTCTTGCAAAAGGGGATGTGCCGGACTGCGCGAGGCTGGCGTTTGGATTGGCCCCATTTGCCAAGGCAGCAATTGCTTGGTTAGAGAAATGGATCGAAGGGGAGTTGCCGCAAATCGGGGGTGGAAAGGCGGTACCGGCAGAGGTTGCCTCGCAGGAAAGCCTCGTGCCTCGAGAAGGAGGGGAGCTCACAGGTGAGCAGCAATACTTGTTGGGGCTGCTTCAGAGGCGGCCACACGAAGGGGCGGCGTGTGCAGGAGAGGGGTGCTTTTGCAAACGGCACGCGGCCTTGTTCGGCGAGGCACGCCCAATGGAGACGGAGGGTCACGAAACCCGAGTCATGGGACGAGAGGAAGAAGGGGGTGCTCATGAGCCGCCTGCAGGCAAGCGGAGGAGAAGGGGCAAGAGTTTCTGGGAGAAGCAAGCACGTGCGCCCATCTTAGGGCAGGGCCGACCGGCGGAACCTGAGGGGACGGTGCCGCCGTTAGACGCTCGCGGGAAGGAGGCCATCCACGGCTGGGTTGCGGCCTGCTCGAGCTGTACGCTGAGCTCGCTAAAGGCCGAAGGCGCTTGCGCGCACGCGGTTCACGAACGGGCCCAATGTCCTGTGATGCTGCTGACTACGGAAGCCATTCAGGTTTCCAAACCAAAGTTGGCAAGGCCCAGCGACGCCTCAACTGTCCACGACCCTCTGGTCACGTGCCTCCAATCCCCCGTGCCCCTGAGCGAGCTCAGAGACTGCCACTTTGCCGAGCTCTCCCGACGCGGCCTCCTGAGCGCCCCTTGCCCAATTGAAGCACCCCCTTGCGGAACTCAATGGGTGGAGGCCTGGGTAGAGGCCACCGTTGAGGCGTCGGCGTGGAGCAAGAAGGTGCGAGTACGGCTGTACCATTGTTCGTGCCTGGACCGGGCCCATGCCGTCCACTTTGACGGGGAGCATTTCGGGCTCTACGTCTGGTCAAAACGTACGCTTTTTCATCAACAAAGCCTTCAGCTCCTCCTGCGAGGCATGCAAAGCGGCCAATCTTTCAGAGCCGTGCTCGCGCGCGATCAGGCCGCGTTCGAGTACACCCCAACCGCGGCGGTTCTGAGCGAGGAGACGTGGCGTCGGGCGAGCCTCGACTTCTTCAAGCTGGTTGGGCTGGGGCTTCGGGATTGCTGCTCGCTCTGTGGACCACATCCAAATGTGAGCCACATGGCTGGCGGTCACAAGATTCTTCTGTCTGTCCTGTCTTTGCTGTCTGTCCAATTTTGTGACCGTAGCGATGTCGATGTCTGACGATGATGAGTGTACATTCTTTCACAATCAGTGTACATTTGCTGATAGTGAGTGCACACCCAATGACATCAATGCGTGTAGATTCAACAATATTCAATCGACATTCATTGAGATTTCAATCTCCTAATTGAGTGGTCGATCATGTGTCATGCACTTTTGATCCAATATCCGCTCTACATACCCGTTGACTCATACTCGTTTACTCACTCCTCTTCAAGGTGCTCATCTGCGACGGCATAGTGGGCTTAGCCAGCGCGGACGGCGCGCAGAAGCCGGGGGGTCTTGGGAGCTCTTTGCTTGACGCGTGAAGGACGTTTTGCCATCCTAGCCGCACCTCTGCGGGGGAGCTCCTTGAGAAGCGGCCCATCTCCGGTCGCGACTACTGCGGGGCAAGTCTCCGAGGAGGCGGCTTGAAGCGCAAGCTCTTGCTGCTACCCGAGTTGCGAGAAGCGCTTGCACGCCTCTCTCAACACAGGCCGCGGGACGGAAAGCTCGGGGAGAGGTTGTCAAAGACGGAGTTCAATGCGCTCCTGAACGGGCTGGCTCACGAGGACCCCCAGACCGTGAAGCGTTTCGGGCCGGATGAGGCGGAGAGGTCGCTTCCCGAGGACGGCAGACGGCGCATGCTTACTGAGCAGCGCACGATGGTGCGAGACCGGAACCTGGCCGTCTTCAAGTTGCTGACGGGGATCCAGGGTGACTTTGAGAGGCGAGGGTTGAGCCCAGACCTGTGGCAGCACTGGGTTGGAGAGTGGACGGAAATCCTCTATTGCCTGGGCGCGCATGACAGCGACGAGGATCTGATCGGACCTGGCGCATTGCACGTGATCCGGAGGCTTTTGCTGGGGAGCGAGGCAACTCTCGAGGACAGGCGAGACTTGGCAAGGGACGCGCCCATCTTGCGACGCATCCTAGACGCGTACGGCGGCCTCACGTTTCCGGCCTTCTCCACGCGCACCCTCTACCATCTCTACCTCATCACCGTCTTTTTAAGGGGTGCAACGGGTTTCGATGCCGATGGGCGGCGCGGCTGGGTGCACGAGGCGCTCGACCCCTTTAACCGAGCTGTCAACCTTCTTACGAAGGCTCGAGCACGTCCCCTTAGCATCGAGGAGCGACGGCAGTTGGACGAGGCGCGCGGGCTGGCAAACAAATTGCTGCCAGGGGTCGAAAGGTTGGAGCCAAGCCCCCAGCAATGGGAGGACATGAGCGCTCATGAGCGCTCGCTTCTGAGAGAGAGGCTGGGGCAAGATGAGAACGGGGAAGAGCTTCACCCGCTGCCAACGGGGCATGCCTTCCGAGCCGAACAGGACGCCCTGGCGTGCTACTCGTTTCCCGGATGGGAGCAGAAACGGGGATTGCCCTGGTATAGCAGCTTCGAGCATCCGGGCGGCCGCAGTAGAAGCTCGGAGGAGAACAAGTGCGCAACGGGGAAGTCGATGACGGAGTGGGACGTTGAGAATGTTCCCGGATTGGTGAAAGGGGCCGGAAAGCTCTCGGGGAAGAAGGGAAGTGCCAGTAAGCGGCCAAAGAGGAGCAGGGGGGGCTATGTGTTCGCGTGCCCCCACAGGTGCATCTATGGCTTCCACGTGATGCTACGCGGAGAGAGCCCAAGGGACGCGTTTGTTGTGCTCTACACTCGGCTGAGGCGGGAGGACTTGCCAGAGGTCGTGGTTCACGACAATGGTTGTGCCTTGCGCAACTACTGCATGCGGCGGGAAGGGGCGCATTTTGCCAAGGTTCGATTCGTCGTCGACAGGTGCGTGCTTTCACATAATTGCATGGCTGGACAATCTGTGTAAAGAGCTGCCTCTAGCCGTGGGCTTTGTTGCATAACATTGAGTGGAGTTGTGGTCATCTGCCGTTGCGTGTACATTGGGATTCATTCTGGAGTTGGACAGAGCGGCTCCAAAGCTGTGAATGTTAATTTGAAATGTTGTACATCGATTCTCATCTCAGGATTGATGTATATCTTCATGTTTTACAGATTTCACTTCTCAAAGGCTGGCCAGGAGGTACACAAGTGTGGTCCCTCGAATTGCCCGGACACCTACCCGTTCCTTCACTGGGTGAACACTAGTGCAGTGGAGTCGGTGAACTCCTTTCTGAAGGGGTTCAGGAGTCTAGGTTGGTACTCGGGGCTCGAAAGTTTCATGGTCATATTGCCTCTGCTCCTCGGCGGCTACAACCAGACGCTCAAGAGGGTCGACGATTCCAAGCTTGCAATTGCAATAGCAGCAGCCGTGTGGACGGCTGGGGTGCGAACTCGATTGTTGCAACAATAATTGAAACATTCGCCGTGCTTTTGGTTCCCACTCAAAGGGGAGTTGGCCCCAGATAAAAACTCTGTATTACGCGTTACCTTATTACCCACTCATTCAAATCTTACATGTTTCATATGTTTTTTTGTCATGTGGTGCTCTCGCAAGAAAGTGGTATTGCAAGATACCATAGGTAATACGGTAATAGGGTAATAGACTATGTGTCTTGCGGGTTTGTTCATGGGTATAGTCATGTGTGTATGTGTGTGTGTGTGTGGGTAATGAAAAGGTAACAAGCCATGTGGAACCTCTATGACACCCATTGGGTTTTGAAACGCAACAATTTCTCATCTCGGAGCTCCTTCCATCCCTCACACACATGACTGTCTGAGCAATGCGTGCACACGCGGTCCTTTTCAGACAATTGCACCTCTTTATTGTCATCCCTTCTTTCCGCAATCCATGGCCCTTGCTCGTCCTCGATGTACTCAACCCGCTCCCATATGCCGAGCCACTCCACGGTTGTACTTCGCAACTTTCCAACATGAAGTGCCTCGCATATGGCGTCTTGTGGAGGGAAGTACCAGCCCTTGTGCGTTCGTATATGTTGAATGCTGCGCGCTTGCGGCCGCATCTTGAAAATGGCGCTTAGAGAGCTCACCAAGACGTAAGTTTAGGTTCGTTTGGCGATCTTCTTTGATGTCCATCTGCAGCAAAACTTTATCATACGTCCGCTTAATGTCGTTTGATGCTACCCACGTCTCCAAAGAAGGATGAAAGCATCCATTCTCAAGCAGCGCTTGCATCATCATCACATGTGATGGAATTGAGTGATCCTTGAGACCCTCTCCCCACGCCGTAAGTGGAATTCTTCGAGGATCCCACTTAGAGAGGTCAAGAGACGATAGGTATTGGTGGAAATTGAAAGCAATGTCTGGATTCCGCAACTCTTCCAAAAGCTCATCAAAGTACCGTTTGTCTCCCACCTTGGTACCGGAGCATTCTTGGCAAGAGTACCGTCGATCATCAGCCTCTCGTTTCACCGGCCATGCATTATTTGTCGTGAACACGATATTGCTCTTATCTTGCACGGTGATCGGGTCTCTTCCTTTTCGCTCCAAGCACGTCGTTTCTTGCGTTATTAGAGACTTCATCCGATCATTCATTCTGTACGCTCCTCCCCAGTTTCCCGCCTCGTCAAAGACAATGAGAAGCTTGTTGGCACCCAAAGAATTAAACTTGCCAATGATCTTTTCAATCTCATTGCAATACAAGTAGTTTTTTATGCCAATGATCATGGTTCCAAGGAAGTCAAACAATATTGACTTGCCGCACCCTTGGGGTCCGCGAAAGACAAGGGCCACTTGAATCTTTCTCCAAGGCCTCTGAACGCAATGCGCAATCCACCGAATATTGTAGTCAAACCGCTCATCCGAGCCATCACATAAAATGTGGCGGATGTGCCATAAGAGCTTCGGCATCCGTTCCTTGCATTGTAGAAGCTCCGGTGTTGAAAGTTTGCGGTCGACTGGTTGGAAGTTTAATCCGCAGAACATGTTGAATTGCCGCAAAGACACCTTTGATGTGTCCGGTTCAAACACAATCTGATCATACTCCCGCCGTTTAGAGCTGCTCTCCCAAAATTTGGCAATCTCCTTGCTCTTTCCCGGCAGGCTTTGGAGCTGGAAGTTCCTGCATACCTCTAGGAAGTCGCGGCCGGACCGGTCAATGGTCTCCTCAGGCTGAAGCCAACCGTTGGCATCCTTTGAGTAGATTGTCTCGAGATAGACAGCCTTTGTTGAGCGGACGACGGCAAATTAGTGGTTCATGATGCGCAATACAAGATCTTGCAGATCCAATTTGGCTTTCTTTGACCGTTCAGTGCCATCTTTTTTTTTGTTTTCTATTTCGTTGCCATTGCCTGTGGATGGCTCAAAAGAGAGCACGTAGCGTTCGCAAGCTATAAAGAGCCCCCCTTCGGCTCTAAGAGGAAGGCACTCAGGCCAAAAATAGATGCTCAACAATCGCTTGGGCTTGTCAATGCATTCGGCACTCAAACAACGATATACGAGTATGCCCCCGTTGCTCAGAATGCTGAACTGATTTGAGACGTGTTGGTGGCCATTCAAGCAAGTGCGCACACCGTTGGTTTTAAACTTGAGAATCTGCCACCCATTTGAAGTTTTTTCTCCCACACCGTTGAAGATGCTCATATCATTTGGCATTTGATCACGCAAGAGCCTCTCAATCTCCTGGATTGTATGCTTTAATCTCGGCAATGCAACTGCGTTGCGCAGGTCTGGGGACGGTCTTGCTTGAATTGGTGTGGTCTTAATCGACGAAACACTTTGTTTGCAGTTTAATGCGCTGTCTTCTAAACCCCAATTCACCTGTATTTTGTCCTCCACGTCCGTCACTGGGTTGTCACTATCATGATTATTTGTCAATTGCACCAACCACTCGGGCATGTTTTGACAGGCTTCATAGCTTGGGGGCCCATTGATCCACTCATATTCTGCAAGCCTGCCCTGGCCATCAATGTAGCTTGAAGGTGGAACAAAGACGCAACCTCCAACACCTCGGCCATCCAGTGCATATACGATGCTATCCACCAAGATTGTTGCAAAATTTTTGGTTTGCGTTAGACCCGGCGAGTCTGCCCTAAAATACAGATGAAGTCCACCCGAGCCCGTCTTTGCTTTGAGAGTCTGAGGATCACCGTGCTTCTCGACAAGCTTGCGCCAGAGCTCCATTCCCGCTCGTTTTTGTTTTGTACTGGCCACATCTACATCGATTGCAAAGATACCACTGGGGCCACAGAGGATTCCTATCGCATTGGCGTCTTGCCTTATCTGCTTCAGTGCGTCATTGATAGAATCCCCCCACAGCTCTGGGGTCGTGATATGTTTGTATGTAGGGGGAAACACTGCAATCTTCCTGGCCTGCTTTGCATCCCAGCTGAGGTGTACGGGAATTGCATATAGCCCTCTGTCGCAAAGCCGTTGGATCTCATCTCTAATACTTTTGATCGAGGCCTTGGGATCGACAATAGCGTGCTGGTGGCCTGGTGCAGCCATTCTGTCATGATCATCAGAAAAAAACCAATGGATCCGAACGCACCTTGTTGTTTTCTGCGGTTGAACGGCGAGCTTTTTTTCCTAGCAATAACATAGGGACAATGTCCATGGCCTTTGAAGATGCTGGTAGCTTTGAGGACTACACCCGACCATGTCCATGCCGCGCTTGCACAAACCATAGACGTCACCAGCAAATGCATCCAGAGAGGCACAAAGCGCACGTGAGGGCCTATTATGGCCGCAATCAAGAAAGGATTCTGATGCAAAGAGCGTATGCGCGTTATATTGCAGGCCATACCAAGAAGTTTCACAATCAGACTCTCGAGAGGCTGAAAAAGGCAGGATATTTAATACCGCCAGCCGCAATCTTGCCATCCGTTGCCGATGATCACGTTTCGGGAGAGATCTCGTCGTATATGGTCGGTGAGGCCTGCTGAATCTCCTCATACGCCGCAACTATGCTCAACTTGCGAAAGGTACATCGAGGCTTAAGCATCAGCAAATTGGATCCTCGACCCGTCTGGATTGTACTTTTTCTCATAGGTGTACATCTGCATGGTGCTCGAGTGGAGCATCTTCTTTGCAAGCTCCTCCCGATCAACAATGCTGGGTGCATCTTTCATTGCAGTCGAGACGCAGATTTTCCTGAGAAGACATGTGCCCACCCTCGCATCTTCAAAAATTTGGGAGCAGAACTTTGTAAGGTAATTGCGGCTCATTGGTTCATCCGGTGTGCGCATCCGGCTCAGAAGGTACTTTCTGGGAAAGATCTGTAGACTCTCCGCAATCACATTGCATGTGCGCAATGGGAGGTCGATCTTCTGCTCTCCGTAGGCTTTTGAAGTCTTGTATTCTTTCAAGACGATCCTATATTGGCCCTTTGAATGCTCCAGAAGATAGTTGCCGCCCCCGCTCATCAGGGCTTTTGCCGAAGGCGCGTGCATTTCCTCAAAACGTATGATTGGCAGGTTGGAGTAATCATTTCGCAACGTGGGGCTCTGACTGTACAAACAAAGCACCAAATAGCGAATCAAGATTACCTTGTCTCCCGTTGTTAATTGTCCGGGAGACTTGGTTAAAATGTTGCGGTTAACCTTCCTCTGCAGCTCCACGCGACGCTCATTGATCTGCGAGACTGTCTTCCAATTTCGGAACTCGGATTCGGTCATCACTTGAGGCGGAGGACGTGCTTTGTCCATCAGTTCTCGAACCTCTTGGTACCTTCTATAGAGCGCTTGATATAGCTCGTTGTCTTTTGGAAACTCCTTCTTCACAACAATGAGGAGCGGGGTCAGGCCCGTTGCTTGCATCGATAGCTTGTCTGGATACGTGTTGGCAAAGTAATTAATCACTTTTGTTGCATCTCTAAGCCAATCAAAATTAGAGATTTCCGCCTCTGGGCCAAACATTCCCTTGTAGAGACGGCTAACATGTGCTACGTACTGCTTCACCGTTATTGCTTTTCTAGAGCCGTCGTCAAAAACCGCTTCAAGCAACTCGAGCGTCCTTGGAACGGTTACAGAACGTTCGTTCCCTTTTCGATCCATGACCTCTTTATCTCACATAATCTTGGAAAATATATCTGACCACCAAACGAGATCAGGCCCTCAGATAAGTGAATATGGCTGTTCGGAATTTTCTGCACTTTCTGAGTTCCTTGAATGCTCTTGCATGTTTTCCAGTCCAGAAAAGGTTGTAGCACCCATGTTCAAAAAGTTATCAAACATCACATTTGCAGGCAAATGTGACTAAGCTAGAAAACGTGAATATGGCTGTACATCTTTTCTTTATCAAGCCTATCACGGCCATCCATTTCTTTAAAAGTGCACATTCTCTAGTTATTCCGGTGAAGACGGCCGCTTCGATGGATTCGCGAGCATTTCCAAGAAGGGCACTTCGACATTCTCTGTCTCCGAGTCATCGGTGCTTCTGCCGGCTGCCACGTTCTCAAGACGGCTTGAAAGGCCCCTTCTCCGCTCAGAGTTATCTACGCATACGTTTTGAGACCGGTGGCGGGCCGCCTTTTCCCCATTCTGGGCGTACTTCAATGCACGTCTCCAATCGACAAAGATTGTGTACGTTGAGCTGCTGTGTAGGTGAGACTTGTCCCAAAAAGCGTGAAATCCTTCTGCAATTAAGGATCTCACAACTTTCCGGGTGATATGGGAGAGGTTATAGGGGTGAGTCAAGGCTCGCAAGCCGGCCAAGGATCCGATATCAAGGTAAGTGTGCATACAACCAAACTCAATATAGCACCGCGTGATAGCAGACCTCACTGACTTGTAGACCTTTTCGTCCATGTCATTAATGGCAACTCGGTCTTTTGGTGGATAACGGATGATTGTGTCCATTCGCAAATTCAACCAACTTATTATGTCCGAGCAAAAATTTGCTGATTGCTTAGACGAAATGCCAATTTTTTGCTATCAATCACAACGCGCCAGAAAGTCTCCGTTATGGCAATGGTCGACAGCCAATCTGCACCCATTGACTATACATTATAGTTTCGAAGTCCGTGCGTTTTGCCATCATGTCTGCTATCAATCACAACGTGCCCAGTTGGAAAGTCTTTGGCATGGTCAGCAGTCAATCTGCACCCATTGACCATACATCTAAGCTTTGAAGCCCGTGCATTTTGACTCGTCTCTGCTATTAACTCCAACGTGCCAACAAATCTCGGGCATGGTCGGCAGTCAATTTGCACCAGTGGGCTATACATCAGACCTCCAAAAGCATGCATATTGGCTCGCATGAGCTATCCACTACATTGAACATGCCAAAAAGTCTTGGGCATGGTTGACAGTCAATTTGCACCCATTGACTATACATTAAAGCTTCAAAGTCCGTGCACGTTTACTCGTCTTTGCTAGTATATACAACGTGCCAGAAAGTCTCGGGCATGGTTGGCAGTCAATTTGCACCAATCGACTATACATTAGATCAAGCCACGTGCATTTTCACTCGTCCCTGCTATCAAGTACAACGCTTCAAAATCTCGGGCATGGTCGGCGGTCTATTTGCACTAATTGACTATACATCAAATCGACCTCCAAAGCGTGCATGTATTGACTCGCATGATCTATCAACTACAACATGTTCAGAAAGTCTCAGGTATGGTCGGCAGTCTATTTGCACCAATTGACTATACACCAGACCCTTGAAAGCGTGCATATTGACTTGCATGAGTTATATCTACTACAACATGCCAGAAAGTCTCGGCCATGGTCGTCAGTCAATCTGCACCCATTGACTATACATTAAAGCTTCAAAGCCCGTGCACGTTTA
>DF237363.1:6747-22858 GCA_000708835.1 Klebsormidium nitens | reverse complement strand
GGCCTCCAAAGCGTGCATGTATTGACCCGCATAGACTATCAACTACAACATGCCCAGACAGTCTCGGGTATGGTCGGCAATCAATATGCACCAATTGACTATACATCAGACCTCTGAAAGCGTGCATATTGACTTGCGTGAGCTATATCTACTACAACATGCCAGAAAGTCTCGGCCATGGTCGTCAGTCAATCTGCATCCATTGACTATACATCAGACCTCTAAAAGCGTGCATATTGACTTGCGTGAGCTATATCTACTACAACATGCCAGAAAGTCTCGGCCATGGTCGTCAGGCAATTTGCACCCTTTGACTATACATCAGAGCTTCAAAACCCGTGCATTTCTACTCGCTTCTGCTATCAACTACAACGTGCCAGGAAAGGTCCCGGACATGGTTGCCCGTCAATTTGCACCAATTGACTATGCATCAGAGCTTGAAAGCCCATGCATTTTAACTTGTTTCTGCTGTTAACTACAACGTGCCAGGAAAGGTCCCAGGCATGGTCGGCAGTCAATTTGCACCAATTGACTATACATCAGTCATCCAAAAGCGTGCATATTGACTCGCGTGAGCTATCCACTACGTTGCCAGAATATGCCAGACAGTCTCGGGCATGGTCGGCAGTCAATTTGCACCCATCGACTATATAGTAGACTCGCTTCAAAGCCCGCGCAATTCTACTCGATTCCTACATGCCAAAAAGTCTCGGGTATGGTCAGCAGTCAAGTTGCACCAATCGACTATACATCAAACCTCCAAAAGCGTGCATATTGACTCACGTGAGCTTTTCACTACAACATGCCAGAACGAGTGACTCGGGGGCATGGTCGGCAGTCAAATTGCACCCATTGACTATACATTAAAGCTTGAAAGCCCGTGCATATTGACTCGTGCAAGCGATTACAACATGCCACAAAGAGGGCATGCTTTAAAGAGGCAAAGAACTATTTGCGGACACGGCAAGCAACGCGGTTAGATGGAAAAAAAAGCAACCGGTGCGTAATCCAGACACTACCAAGGTCTACAAGAGACTGACAATTGAATCATATGTACACTCCTAAAATACATAATGAAAGTGTCTGGATCTATGCAGCTTCTCTCCAAAAATCACCACCTTTACAACCTAATTATGCACTCCTCTGCAGCCCCTACTCCTGGATCGTATGAACCGTATCGCTCATGCAAGCCCCTATAGATTGCAGGCGTCAAGAGGTGGGGAGAGATGAATTTGTTGTTGCTCTTTTTTGCCAGCTGGAGCTCAACTCCGAGGCCCGCTCTAAGAACTTTCCCCACTGCATTACGCTTTTGAGCCTTTCTCTCATTGTTCCCTGTTTCGGCCGTTTTTGAGGAGCGCCTGGAGATCTGCTGCACAAAGCCGTACAGGTTGAAGATGGTCTTCAGCTGCTCTTTGCTGAATCCGATGAACCTCGCATAGGCGGCCTGCACGCTTTCCTCCGAGACCTCCCACAGCTCCGCTCCATGGTCTAGCTGCTCCTCTTCGCAACCGACTAGGAAGGCAAGGATGCGGGCCGCAAACGGCACGCGGTTGAGGGGGTCGCGGACGACCTTGACGTACTCCTGGACCACGCCGAACTCGTTGACTTGGCCCAGCGCTCTGTCCAGATCGCCGGCGAGGGTGGCGAAGCGGTGCTCACGAAATCTGCATAGCGCAATCATCGTTAGGGGGCAGCAAATAGAAAGATTCGACTCATTGCAGTGAGGGCACAGAAAGACGCTCTGGCTTCAGACATGTGCTACACTCTTCAAACCCAAACGTCCACATTTAGCCGAAGTGAAGGGTGCAGAAGAGTTTTGACATTTGCTCGAGCGGCAACGCGCGGCCGCTTGAGAAGCTCACCTAAGGTAGTTTGCGTGAGCCTCTTTCGTCTTCTCTGCTTCGTCCGTATCAGCGCAGGAGCGAAGGTAGAAGCTGTGATCAACCCGCCTAGGGTCGACCTTGTACTCATTTGTAACCATCTCGAGCAGATACTCCTGGAGCTGCTCCCTCTGACTCAACTCCTCCGGCCTCTCGCACAAACGCTCGTACTGGTCCACGTTGATGATGTATCTGGCGCGCCAGTCTTCGTCATTCAGAAGCTCTGGGTCCGGATCAAAGCCGAGAGGCACCTCTGGAGGTGGACGCCCAAGGTTGCCCTGGAAAGTAAAAGGGTGAGAGTTTGATTCTCTTGCAGACGCAAACGCGATATAGCCTCAAAGGATTGGTATGCATGTCTCCTTACTCTCAAATCGAGCCATAACTTGTCTTGAAATCTTGATCTCTGAAAGGTATATGACAATGGATCACATAACAAAATAACATGTCTGAAACGTCCAGTCACCTTCTGGAAGCTTTGATTATCCGGTGGCCCCTGCCTTGCAAGCTTTTTTCCAATGAACTGAAGCAGCCTAGTCAATTCTTGACGCCAGTGCAAATTGACTCGACCCCTTTCCTCTTGTCGTTCCGGTGCCCAGAAAGCCCTTGGACAGAGGCTGTCAATTGCATCTCCGGTTCTATACAGTCGCCCTAGTGCGAATCGACTCAACCTCTTGATCTCGACTAAGCACTTCAAAACCGAATGAGTTTGCAACACAAGGAAGCTGAAGCTGCTTCGAACGTTCGGCAATCTCACCCTTGGTTCGATGTGCTCAACCGTCACCTCGTAGCCCTGCTTCTCTAGGTCGGCCTTCAGCTTCGGCACGAACTCCAGATAGCTTTCCACCTTTGCGAGGATGTTGTTTGCGTACAAGACGCAGCTCGCTGAGGATCGGTCACAGATGCCACGCGAGCCCCTCAGGAAATGGAAGCCTGAGGCGTCGCCGAGCATCTTGACAATCTGTCTGTCGTCCCGCTCGATCGCCTGGAAGACCGCCTCGGTAGAGCGCGGCAGATCCACTGCTGACGAGACCACCTGCTTGTAGTCGATGGTGGAGTTGGTGACCGTCCGGAAGCGAGCGTGCTGCTGGAGAAGCGTCTCAACATCAGGCCCGTTGAGGCTGTTAAGAGCGAAAGCGACCGTCTCCTCGGCGTACGGCTTCTCTTTTGAAACGCCGGGGCCGAGTTTTGGAGAGAAGGCCACGCAGTCCGCCTCCAAGAAGGTGTCTGGCTCGGCCATTGCCTTCTGGAAGAAGTCCTCATCGGCCTTCGACCTCTTGTCGGCATGAAGAAAGATGCCGCGCTTTTGGGGCTCGGCGGGCGGGAACTCGACGTTGAAATGATGTTCAAGGTGTTTCACGAAGCGCTTGGAGGTCGAAGGGCACTGCATAAGGAGGGCGGAGCAAGTTGTTGGCTTGGACAAAAAGGGGATGTGCATTTGTCTAACAAAGACTCATCGCAAACCAAGCCCCGAATAAGCGGACCCCAATAGTCCGGCCGCAATCTGAGAATGGTCTTGACCACAGCCTTTGGAGGCAGCTCAAAGAAGTTGGGCCCACAACTCTTCAACAGCAGCCTGGAAAGAGCCTGTTCGTGGGCCCAATCGATCGCATATGCATCCCCGAATAGCCTGATTGCAGCTCGAAACCCAGCCTCCAAACCCAGGCCTACCACAATGGTGAAAATCAAGGCTGATTGCAGCCGCAAATCAGTCTGACCACAGCCCCAAGTACAGACCCACAAGCCCATTTCAGCGTGACCACACTCCAAGCAGCTTGAATGCCTACTCAACCTCGTGCAACAAACTTGGGAGCAGCACGAAGATATGCCCTTTCGAGATCATAGGCCAGCTCGTTCCGCTGTTAACAGCGAGAGCGGCTGATTAGTTCCCAAAAAACTCAGAGACAACTCACAACAACTTTCGTGCCTCGGGCGACACGGTCCAACACATCCTGCACGGCGGTGCCGATACATTCGAGCGACTCGCTCGCTTGCGAGAAGACCCGGATGGTCGCACGCCTCGCCGCTGGATACAAGCCTCTATTTCGAATGGTGTGGAGAGCCGCATCCGGGCGTGCCATGAAGAGGTATTCCATGACCCGCGCGCAATCGATGTTGGCGTCCATGCCAATGACAACCTTCGCGCCCGCCACGAACGCCTCGAGGCAGGACAGCACCCTGCCCCGTTGGGTCATGACCTCGGAGTTGAGGTTCGTGAGCACCATGTCCATCTCGTCCATCCCCACGACGTCCATCTTGAATTGCACGCGGTGGATAGAGTTGATGCAGCAGACGACACGGGGACCGTTGATAGGCCCCGGAGGCGCCTCCTGGTAGAGCACGACGTCCTTCACGCCCGCGTCGACTAAGTCCTGGTGATACTTTCGGGAAAGAGAGATGTTAGCTCCGATGAGGAGGAAAGAAAGGCCGGGATTCTTCCCGACCATGGCCACTGCCCAATCCATGAACGCTTTTGATTTTCCCACCCCCTTCTTGGCGGAAATCAGCATGGTCCGCTTGCGGACGTGCTCGATCTCAAAGACGGGGTAGGGTCGCATTCCCAGATTCTCCTCGTAGTCTTCCGTCCAGCCGAACGTGGTGAGCATGTCCAGGGGCAGCATCCGGCACTCGCCCCTGCAAAAAGGAAGCGTAAGGTGCGCTTGAGAACGTGTAGAATTTTCCGAGAAGACTCGGGCGGCTCAGCTTGAACACCCCCTTAGGCCCACGCTGAAGTACTTTCCGGCCGCTCAATCTGTTAAGGCCCAGATCCAGCCTGATGTGCCCCCAAAATCTCCTCGACCAAGCCTCATGTAAACCGACGCTGTGACCGTGGTCTAGGAAGTACATCAGGCTCGCACCAAGCATCGGACTGGTCAGCCCTACTCACTCACACGAAATCAGCCCGATTCCGAGCAAGGCAGATGAGGTGCGTCCCAACTCTTTCTGGCCCCTGAACCCCTGATCCAAACCCAAAAGGAGGCCCACAAGAGGCCCAGGTGCAGGAGCCCCTGAACCGGCCTAACTTCTGAAGCAAATCAACCCTAAAACACAACCGAACAATGAAAGTTGCCCTGAAGACAGATCCTAACGTCAATCTAATCTCGCGCCCAAATACAGCGTTGTTAAGAACACCCAAAGCTGATCGGCTGCTGCCCCTGAAACAACCCCAAAAGCAGGCCCCCCGACACACCCACGGCAAAACTCACATCAGGCTCTAAAGCAGCTTGACTTCTGGCCGTACGAGTCAACCTGATTGCACACCAAACAGATGGACCGCAGCCCTGAGACTGGCCCCAAAGAAATGAAAGAACAGCGTTTGACTTTGCACCAAGAACCAGTCTGACTGCTTGCACAGACCCCGAAAACAGAATTGACCCAACCCAAACGATAGCAAAACGTCTGGTCGACCTGACCGCACCTTGCAAACAAATCAGAGCGCGCCCTAAAACCAGCCCAGAAAGGGGCTTTGTTAGCTCGATCGCACTTGAAACTGACAGGTTGCCGTACAGACTCCGGACTCGACAATCTGCACCTTCTTGATGTCTGTTTCTCTGAAAACCGGTTGCGCAAATTGACGGCATTTGGGAAGCGCTTCTAAGTCTCTGCTCACCGCCAGAAATTCACCTGCAGCTTACTGCCAGAGGACTCACCTGCAGCTGTTTGCAAAGCACTGATAGCGTGCGATGCGCGGCTCGTTCCTTCTGTAGATGAGGTACGGATTCTGGTTGCCCAAGGATGTGTGACGCCTTCCCGCAATGCAGCACGTGGGCTCCGGCGCTTGGAAGAGAACGAAGAACACCACCGGCCGCTCCTGGACCACCCGGCTGATTTCGGCCCCTGCGTGGTCCTCCTGGTAGCGGGCGAGGAGAATGGCCCGCTCCTGCTCCGAAAGGTCCTCGGCGCCGGGGCCCTGTGAGGTGCTCGCCTCTTCGAGGGTGAGCGCCCTCTGTCGGAAGGGCCCCACGCGGGGCGGGGCCAGGGGGGCAGGCCTCGCGATCGCCCACTCCCCGAGGAGGGCGGCGCTGACCTCGGTGGAACCAGCCACTTCCGCTTCCGAGTACAAGCAGACCAGGTGGTCCGCAATCGCCTCGGAGCTGCCCTCCAATGGGACGAGGGGACGGAAATTGTCCCCAAACTTAGACGACCTTAGCAACCGGAAGCAACGGCGCCGCCCATAGACCGATCCGTCCCAGATATAGTCGGACCCGCCCACTTTCCGCATGAGCTCGACACTCGCTTTCAGATCGTCTGGGGGATCCTCCAAGAAGGACCCAAAGGCCTTCCCGAACGCCCTCCTGGCGTCCGATCCCCTCAGATAAAACCCCTCCAGAACCTCGTGCACGCTGAACTTAAAACCCTGCTTCGGGGGCCGCGCCGGCCCGTGCGCCTTGCACGCTTGAAAACGAAGCGCACCCCTGGGAACGTTGAGCACCGAGGTCAGGAACCGGTCTCTGACGAGGTGGAATGCTGCCAGGCGCCGCTCAAAGTCGTTGAAATCCTCGGTGGCGATCGAGAAGTCCAGGTCAAAGTAGACGCGCCAGCGGGCGTCGTCCTGAATGACTTCATACAGGTGAGCGGGTCGCGCGAGCGGCCCCCGAAACGCTGCCAGGGCTGCGACGTCCTTGAAACTGCCCCAGCGCTTTGCCCCTTCCTCGTTTATGTCCTGAGCCACAACGATCGCATGGCCCTTCGCTCGCTGCTGCCGGAGCGCCAACTCAAGCTTCTTCAACCAGCCGGGCCCGCTGTCCTCGACCGACGCAGCCTGAGGGGGATCCCCAGGCAGCTGCGTGAGTGGCTCGGTGGGCGGAAGCGCAGACGACGGCTCTACGGACGGCTCGGCTGCAGTGGGTCGTCTTGCCTCCGTTGCCGAGGGCTGATTTGGCAGGTCAGGCGCAAGCCCCTGGTCGACGGACGCAAGCGCTTGCTCCTGGTGGGCGTGGGAAGGGGAAGGGGTGACTGAAGGGAGCTGACCGGGGACCTCGGGCAGTGGGTTTTCTTCCGGGAGCGGGGCTATGACGAGGGGCTCCTGGGGCTGGTCAGCGGGGGGCGGAGAGGGTGGGCGCCCAGCGGGGAAGGGGGGCGCATCATGGGTTTCCGAGAGGGAGGGAGGCAAACCCGCATCCACATCCACAGGCGGCTGGTCGGCCGGCGGCGACGGCGGGGCCCGTTCGTCTTCCACGACCTGTGGAGAGGGGGCTGCTGTGGGGGGCTGCGCTGCGCTCGGGGCGGGGTCTTCACCCTGGGAAGGGAGGACGGAAGAGCGCAGAGGGGAAGAGGGGCTCGAGTCCTGGTCCATGGTGTGGGCCGAGGCATCTCCCGTCCTACGTGGAACCCCTAGGGGTTGCGTGCGCCCATACCGTTTGAGCCGCTCCTCTCGCGCGGCTGCCTCTTCAGCGTCCCGCTTGGCCTTCAGACGGTCGACCAGGGTCCCGACGTTTGAGATGGGAGCGTCCGTCACCAGCGCCTGCGCCAAAGAACCAATCATTAGAAAGGGTCAAAGAGGCTTGAGGCTTGCACCCTACAACGCCCCTGTTGCCAGCCGGGCCGCATCTTTGACAGCAACTCAATTTCAGAAGAAAGCGCTCTAGCTACACCGGGCTGCTTGCCTACCCAAGACAAGCCTGACTGCGTCTCCAAATCAGCTTGAGAACAGCCCCAAATCAGCCCCAAACCAGCCCCAGAGCAAACCAACAAACCCGGAACCAGCCTGACCGTGGCCTCCGAACCCAACGTGAGCGGCGGCCCCAGAAACCAGGCCCATGTGCAGCAGACCTGAAGCCAACCTAATCACGCCCCCCTCCCCAAGAAAAGCCTGCCTGCAACCCCTGATCAGCTTGACCACGGCCCCAAAACGGGTGCCCAGAGCAGAACCAAAAAACAACCTAATCGCGCCCTCAAAAACAGCCTAGATCTGGTGGAGCTTAAAAGTCTGAATTGAACTTGCACAAAAAATCAAGCGAGGTCAATAGCGGCAATCAGATACGGACACATAAGTCTACTCCAACCTCTGCAGGAAGAAGGCATGGCAACTTACGAGGGGGGACCGTGCATGAGTCGCGCCTTGAAAATCACCCAGCTCCGTTTAATGAACGATTTGCCCCTTGCACTGCGTTCTCGAGGGCCTCAATGCCCCCACAGCTTGGAGATGAGCTGCCGCAGCCGCTCGACCGGCCTCTCGAGCCGCCTCGTCCCTGAGGACCGGATTCGATTTCGCGCATTTGCTGCAGAGTAAATGAATTCAGGTCAGCACGGAAGTTCTCGCAGCACTGGACAGAACTGGTTGGATTGCTGCTGGGAAAAGCATCAGATGATCTAGCGCAGTCTGATGAATCCCGCCATGATCTAAAAGAGTGCCCTCGCTATGTGCAATATTCAGGAAGCACCACCTGATGGCAGAAGAGTCACTTTTGCACACGAAAGAATGGAGACAAGCGACACTGGGCCAACGAGCTCACCGTCGCTTCTTCTGAACCGGCCGACCAGTCTTTGGCGCCGCAGACGTCGACGCCCTTGCTTCGCCGCCCTCGTTCTGTACCCAAAGGCGACCGGGTTGGCAAACGGGTAAAATTGGTAAAAGGAGAGCATCCGCAATCGTCGCAGTAAACCGCCGCTGGTTTGTGTAATAAGCTGGATCTCAGGAAAGTGAAAGCAGATTGTAATCCACTTGAGCTGGCCAACGTGGTTTGTAAAACACGATGCCAAGAACCAGCCCATGAAGCAATAGACATGAGGGGCATGCGAGTGGTACTTTTCTGGCGAGCTTGGCAACATGTGCGCACAATGATTCTCCGGCAGATTCAGGTAAACTCACCGTTAACCCAATGTCTCCAGCAGATGCGACCGCCGTCAACTCCATAGCAGCCCTTGTCCGGTGCACGTCATGCAGCGGGACATCCGCTTGCGCCCGGGGTTCTCCTCCAAGAGGCACCTGGTCACCAGCAGCAAGCAAATGTTAAAATCTGTCAGGATCCCGCAAGATAGTCAAGCGGGTAGAGGTCAGCTTGTAAGCAATGTCAAGCCGAAAGCACAATAGAACATCTGTGTTGCAGCTCACTCTTAAAGTGCTCATCCACTTCGAATTAGCTTCACCAGAACGTTGTACGTTCCAGACCTGCTATTGTTTCAGTGACGGAAGGCAAGGTTTGGGATGGGCGGAGGCATCCTTACGTCTTCGAGGGAAGTATTGGGATGTGCAGCTCCGGGACGGGACTCACGTTCTTGGGCCTCGCCATCCTCGCTGCAGTGGCAAGAAGCTGTCGGTTGACCCCTGGCCTCACAATCTTGTAAAAGCATGTGCAGAGACGAACGACACGGCTAAAGACCCCAATGTAGAAGCATGCACGTCCGAGTCAAAAACGGAAAAGAAATTGGTTTGTTGCTCTCAAAAGATGTGCCAGATTAATAGCAGAATCGTGTTGCGTTGTTGAAGAGGGTGGGCCACACATCTCCTCTTCTTCGTGGGCAGCCCATGCAGCTCTCCGCTGCTCGCAGTGCGCAAAGAACGCGGCAACCACTCGGTCCTTCCTGGCCTTGCGCCCATCACGCCGGCTCCCCGCACCCCGCTCGGACCTTTGACCGAGGTCTTCCTCCAGCTCTCCTCCTTCCCTGGATGTTGGGGAGAAGGAGAACAGGAACAGAGTTGGCTTATGCTCCTGGATTCTTGAGTCGTTCTATTGAGCAACGCAAGCACTGAGTAGCAACTGCTATTGACATGAACGCGCACAGTTTCTATTAGAAGCAATTTACGGGGGAAAATGCGCGAGCTCTTATGCAATGCGTGTGGCACGGTGGGGGAAGCTTACCGTGCACGGACATCAGGAGCTGGTTCGTCCACGTTGTCTGCAGCATGGTCCACTTGGGCTCTGCTCGCGAGTTCCGAGACCTTGAAGAGTCTCCTCCTCCTCCCCCCCGACGGTCCTGCTTGTGGAAGCACCTGCGCACCATGTCACTTGATCAGGAAAGTGGATGATCATTTCAGGCCCAGCTGACCAGCCTTTTGAAGCAACGGCCAAAAGCTAGTAAGACGGCAAAAACAGTCGACGCCTGGTTGTTGCGAAAGAGGTTTTGCCGGACCCTGGCAATCTTCGCTGCTTGCGGCCGCCGCCTCGGCTTGGAACAAGCAGAAGAAAGAAGTCTCTGGTCAACCCGAGCGCTCCTTCTGGTCATGAAGCGCAGCGTGAATAACTATCCAACTCGTGAAGGAAAGTGCTGAAGAAGAGGAGGGAGAGCAGAGGGCTCTTGCCTGCTCCAGCGGCCTCTTTGTGCTCGCACAGGATGCAGGCAAATCCATCCGCACCTCCGCAAGTGCGGTCAGGGCTTCAGGGGCAATGGTCGCGGCCTGCAAGCAGAGATAGAAAGTTACCTTCTGGAGCTTTGATGGTGTGGCGGCCCCTGCCTTGCAAGCTTTTGTTGAATGATCTGAAGCGGCCTGATAACATACGTACGCTTTGAAGAGAGCAATCATGCAGGGGGTGGGTTGAGTGAGGTACGATGGCGCGCTCGGGGCCAGTCAATCTGCTCGCATTAAACCTCAAGGTCGTAGGGGGCAGCGCGAGGTGCGTGAGCTGTCAATCTGCACCTGAGGTTCCACACAGTCGATTCTTGACGCCAGTGCAGATTGACTCAACCCCTTTCCTGTTGTCTTCTCAGTGCCCAGAAAGCCCTTGGACAGAGGCTGTCAATTTGCACCTCGGGTTCTATACAGTCGATTCTTCACGCTAGTGCAGATTGACTCACCCTGTAATCTGCACCTCTTGTTCTACACGGTCAAGAGTGAGAAGGTGCGACTTGCCGGGTTGATTTTCAAGCCAACGCAAGATGATCACTCTGCGCGCTAACTTGAAACAGCACACAGCGTCGTTGGCAATCAGTCCACGTGGCTGGGAGCAATCAATGCATTGGTTTTGATAACATTTTGGATTGGTCCGACTGCAAAGTCGATACCCAAAGCCCCCAAAAGTGTTCGGAGCCCATGAGTCTCCTTGATTTCCGTGACAAACGCCTGCAGGGCCTGATCAACTAGTTCCGACGCAGCAATGCCACCCCTCGCAGTTGACTAAAACACATCAAAGGTTGCTCACATGAAGAGGATGCGGTACTGCAGCGCCGCCGCCGTCAGATGCTGGTGCGTCTCCTCCTGATGCTGAAGGACGCTCTCCTTCCGGGCAAGCTTCATTTGACGGTGACCATCCCGGGTTGCTCTCGATTCCGCCCATGATCAGGAGCTTTACTGCAAATGGTCGGCCGGACAGCATTAGCTATTGACGCAAATAGGCAGACCTTCATTCACGACCGCAGTAATTGAATAGAGTCAACAAATCGAGAGCAGGCGCCGATATAGGCCCGAAGTTTTGAAGGGTCAGGGCTCAAGCTGCCGTTTTTGAGCTTCGAACCCCATCTTGCGCACAAGTTGAGGCCTTCTCAGAACCACCGTCCGACATCCAAGTTTCAAAAGATGCTGAGCGCAACATCTATGATTTGAGAACCAGATGTGAGCCGAGTCTTATCACCCAAAACCTGATAATCCGACCGACTTACCTATCAGGATTCTGCTTTTTGGTGTTGCATCTCCCCAGTATCCACTTTCCTGCCATTTGTCCCAACCTGTGGAGGAAAAGCGATCATGTTCTGCATGCGAGTAGAAAGGTCCCATCGAACTGAGGTGTGAGCAAACAGCTCGAAAGGTTGACAGAAGTTCGTGATCGACAAGATTGAAACAGCTGCATTAATAGAGGTCAAGTGCAACTTGACGATAGCCTTGGCAAAGTAGGGTATCTTGTGCTGTCCAATGAAACCAAAAGTCAGAGCACATTTTTTGCCTCAAACAAACCCTCACCCCGAATGCCTCTCAGAAGCGACTCCTCGTCAAGCGCTCGCGCCAGCTCTGCCTTCAATCCGTACACTACACGGTCACGTGCCCATTCTGGGAAACAAGACGCGAAGGTCTTTATTATGAGTGCTCACTTGCGGGACACATTGGCCGGCTAATTCCCGCCAACATGTCTACAGACTCTGCATACTTGCATGCTTGGGGCTGGTGCAGCTCCTGGTCGAGTGATCAATACAATCGTCTCTGAGCGCCGTCACACGCCTGCACTCCGGCAGTTGCACAAGGCGCACCTGCCCGGGTTTTCTCGAATTTGAAGCAGCCCGTGACCTCGCGATGCACACCACAGAAGTACTGGAGGTTGCTCCCTGCCCTGCTCCCGCGTATTGCAAAGGTCGCGGGGTTGCTGCATTCTCCGCAGAGGAAGCCGTGTGGAACTGAAAAAGAAAAGCATGAAGAGCTGGGATTAGAAACGAAAACGGGTGAAGTCCTGGTTGACTCGTGTGGGCATAGACGCTTGCCTTCTCATACCTCTAAACATATGCACGAGAGCTCTGAGAAACTGTACGGTTGCAGACTCAAGGACCCTTTTGCTAACTACAACGTGCCAGAAAGTCTCGGGCATGGTCGGCAGTCAATCTGCACCACTTGACTATACATTCAAACCTTTGAAAGCGTGCATTTTGACTTGCGTCTGCTATCAATTACAACGTGCCACAAAGTCTGCGATCAACTACAACGTGCCAGAGAGTCTCGGCCATGGTCGGCAGTCAATCTGCACCAGTTGACTATACACCAGACCTTTAAAAGCGTGCATTTTGACTTGTGTCTGCTATCAACTACAACGTGCCAGAGAGTCTCGGCCATGGTCGGCAGCCAATCTGCACCACTTGACTATACAACAGACCTTTAAAAGCGTGCATTTTGACTTGTGTCTGCTATCAACTACAACGTGCCAGAGAGTCTCGGCCATAGTCGGCAGTCAATCGGCACCACTTGACTATACAACAGACCTTTGAAAGCGTGCATTTTGATTTGTGTCTGCTATCAACTACAACGTGCCAGAAAGTCTCGGCCATGGTCGGCAGTCAATCTGCACCAGTTGACTATACACCAGACCTTTAAAAGCGTGCATTTTGACTTGTGCAACCTGCCGGTATGTCTCGGGCATAGGCCAAAGCCCCGGACAAAGCTTACAGTCTGACTCTCGCAAAGGGCCGATCAGGAGCTTCGATCAAAGTTGGCCTGATCAATGCGTCACTCATACCTTCGTCCCCAAAGAGGTAGCTGGCCAGCTCCTCCCTCCCTCTCCTCGCTTTCCCAGATGCGCCACCAGCTGGGGGTCGGGCCTCATTCGTGGCAGCAGGGCTCGCGGGCGTTGGGCTCGCAGTGGTCCTGTGAGCTTCATGGGAGGCGCTTGCTGGTTGCTGCAGCCCCTCAAGGTGGGCCTGCTTGATCGACGTTAGAACATTCTCGAAGACGTATTGCAGGCCCGCATCTGGAGTGCTCGCCAGACCCTCGAGCCCTGCCACAGCTGCACGCAGGCCCCCAACCCAGGCCGCCTTTGTCCAGAGAAGGCCGACGGGCCCGAGCTCCTTCTTGGCACACCGGCACACGAGCCCCGCCACCTTCCGGAGGATCCGGTGGCCCCTCTTTGACTTCGTGAGGAAGCCGCGCGACGCGCTCGCCACGAGAGCTCTGATTGCAGACATCGGAAGAGCATCGCTGCGGGATGCATTGAAAAGAAGAGCATCCTGCAGGAAAATGCAGCAATACATCAGGAACCCCCATGCCCCCTACAATCCACCACAGGCAGGGATTGCCTGAGAAGCACAGACAAAATGCACCGGCAATCTTTACATCTGAGCTTGTTAAATTACGCATATTGACCCTTTTCAATCACCCATGTGTGGCAAAAGCGGAGGCAGGGGAAAGGCTGGGGGGGCGCAGTCAAAATGCAAGGTCAGTCTTTACACACAGCTTCTCAGGAACGTGCAGATTGACTGCCTTCATTTCTAACCACCACAGAGGCATGCTGGGGGGCCACGGCTGAGAGAAGCAGTCAAAATGCAAGGTCAGTCTTAACACACAGCTTTTCAGGAAAGTGCAGATTGACTGCCTTTGCTTCTATTCAATGCAGAGGCGCGCAGATTGGGCAACGGCTGAGAGATGCAGTCAAAATGCACGGTCATACTAGACAATCAGCTTTTTCAACGAAGGCAGATTGACTGCCTTCTTTCAAAGCCTACTTTCAATCAACTGTACATTGGAGCGCAAGGACGGCGCGACTTGGGACGCAGTCAAAATGCACCAAGGTGATACACATCTGAGCTCCAAAGGCAGCGCAAATTGACTGCCATCTTGCAATCAATTACAAGAAAGCGCAGAGTCGGGGGCACGGCTGAGACGCAGTCGAGAGGCAACCACAGTACTATACATTTGAGCTTCAAGGGCAGTGCAAATTGACTATCTTCTTGCGATCAATCACAACATAGCGCTGAGTCGGGGGCACGGCTGAGACGCAGTCAAAATGCATACTTCATCTAGACAAGCAGCCTTCCTGAAACGTGCAAATTGACTGACCTGACGGATTCACACAACTACAGTGGGTCCTGGCATCGACTACACGATCTCTCACTCACGTGCTCGTGTCCGACCCTCAATCTGTTGAGGAACTCCAATGGCGCAACCCGATCAGTACGCGCCCGCGTGAATTCTTTAACTTCCTGCACCACTAGAACGCGCAGTCAGAGAATCTATACATTCAGCTCTTCAAAATACGCGCTGAGATTGAGTGAAGGTTTGCCCACAGCCGGAAACGTAGTCAAAACGCACATTCAATCTTAACAGAAGGTTTTTTCTTATCGTGCAAATCAACTGAATCATTTCTACAACCACAGAGGGAGCGCAGCGGCGGCCACTGCTGAGGGGTGCAAACAAAACGCACAGGTTATGTATACAATCAGCTTTTTTAATCGTGCATACTGACTGACTTGGTTGTAGCAACCAAAGCCCCCACTCACTTGCATCTCGGCGTATGGTGACTCGATGGCTCCTTCGTCTTGCCACAGCAAACTGTCGTCAATATTCATCACTTTCCGCCACTCTACCATTCGCTTCGTTGACCCCTCTTCAGCTGACTTTGAGCTGGTCAGTCACGTTTGAAGCCTCACCCGAAATCATGATCTGCATTTCATCAATGCATGGAACATTGCGTCAGTGCCTCGCAACACCTTTTCAAACGCCTTGCGGTCGTGCAATCAGCGGTGGATTTTCCCCAAACAAGTCCCACCAACTCCACACCTGGTAAGAAACTTCCACTGCGGGCAGCAAAAAAATCCTGACCGTGACCCTAAAACGCTGGGCCCTCAACTGGTCCTCCAGCAGGAAGCTCCCTTCTTTAGGTCTAATTTGAAACCTCCAAATGCATTAGAGTCAGCCCCCTCCTTGAACTTTCCTGAAGCCGGCAGGACGCAAAGCAAAGGGACAACTTTTGCAACATAGGGACGTCAGTCAGCTCGGACCCCCCTTGAAATCAATGGACCAGAAAGACCGCTAAGAAATTGGTGGACCCCGCTACTTCAGCGTTCCAGGTCCCCCGCTGTTCTGCAGACCAGCACGCCCGCTGATTCCAGCGGACCCCCGCTGATACAGCATGCTGGATCCCCGGTTGTTAAGCAAACAAGAATACCCGCTGAGCTCAGCGTATGCCCGCTGACTTTAGCAGACGCCTGCTGATTATCCAGACCAGAACGCCATGAAAGCAAGGTCAATCTAGGTTGATTTTCAGGCCACTTAGGTGTACAACTGAAAAACAAGCACCAGATCGCGTCCCCAGCTGCCTGGGCATAAAATGTGCACAGAAAGTGGACTCACCTTATCTTTACGGAGACCCTGCTTTCTTCTGGCCTGCCTCCTTCTCTTCGATCCTCTTTCTCTAATTTGCGAGCTCTGACAATGTTGCGAGCGGGGTTGAGAGCCGCTCTGTAAGCTTTCCCAAGTGAGAAGCAGCCACGCCAATTGGCCAAGGGGCGCCAAAGCCCGCTGCCTTGCCAAGATGTCTCTGGAAACATCGGAAGATGTCTTTGGAAACATCTCAAGCCGTTAAGGATGCTTGGCAACGTGGCGGCTAGGGGCATCATGGACTGCTGAGGTTTGCCAAGGAGCGCCAAGATGTGCTGATATCCGCCAAGCGCCGCCATGACTGCGAAATGCCGCCAATGGCCGCCACTGCCAGCTCAACTTCTTCTCTGGCAGCTCTTGGAAGCTCAAAGCTGGCAACTAGGCAGGGTTGCTCGCATCCAAGTTGAGAACGGTTTGCCAGCAGACTGCAACTTGAAACTGCGGCGCGTTAACACACACACACGAGCCCGGTATAAATGGGTCGGCAACGCCAACAGTCCGAAGA